>JAGFZM010000328.1:844555-872166 GCA_017657215.1 Limnothrissa miodon | reverse complement strand
CTCTCTCTCTCTCTCTCTCTCTCTCTCTCTCTCTCTCTCTCTCTCTCACTTCCTTCCTCCCTCCCGCTCCCTCTCTTTCTCTCTTCTTTATCTCTTTGTCTTTGATGGAAACATGGACAACTGTGGAGTGTTGTATCTGTGGATGGGTTATTGAATTATTTCCTGAAACTTGTGTGTCATATTCAATAGTAGACAATATGCATGCAGCAGAACTATTTGTAGCTTTGTTCGATCTAACTAGGACTTCCTTGGTCCGATGAATTCAAAAGGCTGTAATGAAATGTTACATCATAAAACGCACAATAGCCTAATCCGTAGACATTTCTGCTTATTAAAAAAATGTTTGTAACAAACATTTCACAGATGTCAACTTTGTGCCCTAATTATGTTTGGCAACAGAACTTTCCATTCATTGTCAGCTTGTTTCTTGGAAAGAAAAGCGGGCAAGTTTATGCCATGTTTACAAAACAGCAAAGGATGAGGGTTAAAACACTGAATGCAGCATAACTTCAAACGCGCCAGCACTGGAATGTTGCTTACTTCACTAAAGAGGCACTGTTTGTGGGCCAAACACAAACGCGGTTTTATTTTCTCACAACAATATGGCGGAGATCCGGGCAGGGGGAAATATTGGGAAATAGAAATTATTTTCCGCCGCAGTGAAATCATGGAATGTGTGACCTTTTTGCTGATGCGTGTGCAGGGGCATGTTCAGGCATGGCTGATCGTCTCTGGCAGAACGCTCCATTGTTGGTCTGAGACAACAACCATTAGCTATCAGAGTTTAAGAACAGGGCAACCACCAATGGCCGATCTACCCAATGTTACAGATTACGTCTTTTCATATTTTACCCTTTTGTTGTTGCTTTCACAGACATGCAAGGACAGGCAGCGCTCGACATATCCGTCTGTTATTGTCATCGTCTGCTCCATTCTACAGTCGTTGGTTGTGTTGAAGAGCCAGTTAGGGTGGACTACGGCCTGCACCTGTCCATAGTCATAACAGCGGGGTGAAAGGGAAAGTGCTTGTGGAGCTGTCAGCTGTCTGTGCCATGAAAGACGAAAGGGCAGAAGCCAGAAGGAGAAAGGAATCAGAGCTCATCAGGGTAGATGCAAAGAAAGGAAGGAAGAGGGAAAAAAAGGAAGAAAGAAGGAATGAAACAAAAAGAAATATGCATTTACAAAGCCAGCATACAACCTATACAACAAACAAAGATAAAAACATCCAAACATGAAGATCAAAAGACATATTTGTAGCGCTTCATCTGTTTGCTAGATGAGGCCTTAGCAGCACTGCTTGAGTAAAAGCCTTTGGCTGTTATTATCTCTCTGGTGCTAATATAGCCCAGGCCTTTCTGCTCTGTGACATCAGGAGAGCTCTCGTCCCTCTCTGTGTTATTTTTCTTCCCTTATTCATCTGTCTGGGAGAGGAGAAAATAATTGTGACCTGCCTGTGATGTGGGCTGTCAACGAGGCATTTGAAGCTCAATTACACCCGCATGTCACCATCAGCCTCCGGATCTTCACTCGTCCCGTCCTCTGGCTCTGGCCCGCGCACACCTGGGTCTTGCCTGGGTTGGTTTAAGGCTGGGCCATATTTGTGGATGATGACAGCCAGGAGCTCAAATGAAGAGAATAACAACGTCATGACCCCACTTATGACAAACACTCACACAAAAAAAAACATTAATGAAGTCTATGTGATGACGTTGGCTCTGTTATGGTGAGCATTTTTTTTCATTCCACATGAAATGTATTTATTGCTCTAGTCTCTCTAATAGTGGTAAAAACAAAAAAGTTTTATTTTTTATCATTTTTTATTAGCTCCTAAAACCTCCCACATGTTGTAAAACTAAGCCCGACTAACAAACAGTCCCAATTAGGCCTTGACCTAAGTCACATCGTTAGCCCTGTCATCAGAGACAAATGCGACCAGATAACCTCTGGAGATAGCGAGGCGGACGAGATGGCTGGCCAGGCGTCCTGACTGTCGGCCGGGAAGGCAGCAGATCGGGGGCCCAGTGGTGACTGGTGATATATTATTGATTGGGTAACTTGAGGACCCGCAGCTGTCTGCAGGAGGAGCTGGGGGTAGTCGGGAGCTGTCCGAGGGGGTCAGGAGAGATTTGGTTAGGCAAATGAGTGGCCAGAGGGCCGGTAGTAGGCACTGGGCCACAGAGATGGCAATCACCTCAGCACAGCAGCTGCACTCTGACCTCTTGGTAGCTGCTGGCTAATCTGTGACAGACAATGCAGTGTGTGTTTGTTTTACTGTGAGGAGAGTGGGTATTAGTTGTTGTATTTTTTTTATTTTTTGTTTATTAGCATTGCATTTCAGCATTAACTCAAATTGTTTTGCCTAATGTGTGTGTGTGAATATGTTTCTGTTAGGATGCGTGTGTAGAGATCTGTAGATTTCTTAACAATAACTTTCCTGTGTCTTCGCATTAGACATTGACATCATCATTTCTCCAACATAGATGTAATAAGTACCTGCAATACATAACATGACCATGGCACATTGCTACGTGGGCCATCCAAAGAAAATGAATGGCCCTGACTCTCTTGAGAACTCTTTTGAACCAGAAGTATTGCCCCTTTGCATTATACATACAGTCAACACACATGTTCACAGTCTGAATTCCTTTATTTCTGAATCCCTTCTTTACACATTCTCTAACAAGCCTTCTTTGGTATGGCTGTGCATCTATTGCTGCAGTATAAATGCATAGACCTACCATTCCAGCTGGTAACCCTACATACACATTTTTTGGCCAGATCATAACAGCTTGCGGGGGCACCAGTAGAGAGGGAGAAAGCGCATATTTGGATGTGTGTATGTGTGTGTGTGTGTTTGGAAAAGAGTGTAATGTTTTTGTAACATTTTTGTGACTATATTGAGTGCTGTGTTGTATTACCTGTGGCTTCAGTAGAACTAACTGACATTTATGTGGTGAGTGCAGTGTGTGATAGTCTTTACTTTGTGATAAATGTACACACTGAACCAGTGTGGTTGGAATGTGCTTGTGTTAAGCGTTTAGTCCGGGAAGTGAGTGTGTCTGTGTTTTATCAGGACAAAAATTAAACACTCCCAAAACCATAATCTCGTCAAAGCCCATGTGTCACTGCCACGCTCAAGGAAAACCACAGTTTGCAATAGTGTGTGCATTCCCTTCTATCTCAGGTGCAGTCTGTACCTCATTGAGAGCACAAACCACACAAGTGTTTGGAATTACACACCGTCCCCATACCACTGTAGTTTTGCTTTTCATTGCAAGTACAGATTTCAGTTCAGTTTTGTGACACACTTGATTTCATCTGACCAGATTCAGCCCTCTCCACAATAATTTGCAACCCTAGGGAAGTTGTTATATGTTATATTAGTCATACAATAAGATCATTGAAAAAAAGTCATTTTGCAGTATCCAGCAGTGAAGCAAATAATTCTACTTTTACAAGGCTACAACTGATTTACTCAAAATACTAAAATATACACATTGAAATATCTTGAAGGGTTAGGGTTAGGAAAATGATTGAGGTTAGGTTTATGTTCAATTTTCATTGTGATTCATTTTAATTGTGAGACTTAACATGAAAGATTTTTTTTTTTATTCCAAAGGCTGCTAGTAAATCTATTTATTTACTACTTTCTATACCTCCCCTCTATTTCCTACTCTCCTTCCCTCTTGTTTTCTCCTTCTCTGTCCCTCTGTGTGTGCTTGACTTGTTTGGCATTGGTGCGTCAGTGTGGAATGCCCTGGGGTGGCCAGCACGCGCTCCAGCCACACACTGCCCATGTAGGTACAGTTGAGCTGCAGTTGTTTGACACACTGCTGATGGCATGCCAGCGTGTTTGGTCCTTGGCTGTCACTAAGCTGTTTGCTAACAGAGGCTCTCTGTTAAGGCCACAATGGCAGTCAGCACTATCGCTACCACCACCATCTCCATCATCTTGAACATTCCACGCCCTCGCTCAAGCTGCCTCTCCTACCCAGGAGATAAGAGAGTTTATCATTTCTAGCCATTAAAAATCAATATTAACAAACACAGTAGCGGCCTTTTAACCATACCCCCTCAACAAATCTCTTATCTCCCTTTTCCACCAATACATTGCTGTTTTGGAGCCAGTACTAAATCCAATCAGTTAGGTTTACCTCAACAATAAACTTGGCTTTGGCTCTGGCATGGAGGTTTCGATACAGCACCAACCAAAATAAATAAACAAATAACCAGCGACATCAGATGCTACCGAATAGTTTAACTTGCTAACATCTTGAATGTAGATAGTTTGTCCACAGACACAGTCTAAATCAGAGCGCACTGTCGTAAAACAAGATTTTTATATTTTTATTTTTTATACTAAAACTTCATAAAAAATAATTGTGGGAAAAGTATATGTATTTAACTACTAAATGTATTTCGACCAACCATAAAGCTAACCACTAATACTACCTTCTATGATAGATTAGCAGAAGCCCATTCTAGCCCTTCTCTAGCTTTTTAGCCTGTGAAAAAAAGGATAATTGGAAAATTGGATAATCAGCAAGGACCAGAACCAGGACATGGATTTTTTATGCTGCACAACTAACCAAGACTTAATTTAATGGTGAATCACATGTCTATTGACACATCAGTGTAATACATAGAATTTGAATCACTGATAGAGGCCTGAAGAATACACAAACAGTCCTTATGTAACCCCTTTGCTCCAGTGCCAGCTCTCTTGAAATGCACATGAATGCCACCTCTAAAGACATGAACCACACTGATGTGGATGGGTTTGTCATAGCCATTGTTTTGCATAGGCTTCTGTTTATAAACATAAGTTCAATTAAGCCGAAAATGTAACCCTCTCCACCCTTTTGTTAAACACACACACACACACACCACACACCCTCCCCCTGTCTTTCTTTTCCCACCCATTACTGCAGACACTCAAGGGCCCATGGACATGGTAATGTGAGGAATGTGGCCATTTCCTTCTCCTGTGGAGAGACAAAAGGAGTCGAGGCCTTGCATTTCTCTCTCGCTCACCCACTCGCCTCTCTCTCTCTTTTTCTCTGTCTTTTATCCTCACACACACACACACACACAGACACACACACATACACAAAGTACACACGCACATACACAAACACTATCTATGTTTTGCTTTTATGTCTACAAAAAATACTTCACCATTTTTTTCCACACTCTCTCACACACGCCATCATGCAATCAGAAGAGCTTGGGTTATTGTTCAGGGTGGTCCTCTCAACACCCGGTCTCCGCATAGACGTCAGCAGCGCATGTCTTTGTGGAGACGGTCACGTTCGCAGATCCTAACGACCCCCAGACTCACCTCGGCAAGTGGGTCGGTCTGTCCGCAGGTCACGGTATCTGCAGACTGTCCCTCAGAGAGAGAAAGAGAGAGAGAGAGAGAGAGAGTGAGTGAGTGCAGTGCAGTCTCACACATTCATACGAACTCACATTCCACACACGTTTAGCCTGGACTGAGGGCGGCAGTTAAACACTACAGGACAAGAGAGAATGCGTTCAAGTACACCATTTGTAGAGTCACTGGGTAACTAGTGGATATTTTTCTAAAGAAAAGACTCTGGGAAGAATGATAAATTAAATAACAATGGAGTCCAATCTGTAATCTGTTCACATAATCCCTTTCTTTAGGCATCTTTTGAATGAACAGTCATTTCACTGATTTGCATTTATAAAGGAGAATTGACATGGTAACTCAAATGTGGCCACCACAGTTAGCCTCTATATTGTCTTGCTATCTAATCCTCCTTAACCGTTATTCTTGCATGGCTGAAGGTTTGCTATGAGTGTTTTTGGAATTCTAAGGTTTCCTAGGTTTCAGTTAAAACTAAAATTAAGTGAACCCATGATATTTTAAATGTCATCAAAACAGAACAGATAAGGAAAGAGGAATGTGGTTGCCTAACTGCCATGCAAATTGTAAAGGGGCTACATTTGCCTACACAAAATGGAATTGTTTGGTGACTATCGCGGTGTCAATAGATTTTTGCATTTCTGCTTTTTTTTTCAAAACAGAAAAAAAAACAGAAATCGCTCATTTGGATTGCAAGCAGAGACTTGCCACTGTCTCCCACTCTGCAGATGTCATCATACTGGAAATTCCACTCATGCTCATACAGTATATATATATATATATATATATATATATATATATATATATATGAGAGAGAGAGAGAGAGAGAAAGAAAAAGATGGGTTGGATAGAAAGATAGATAAATTGCTTATTAGCTTCCACATGACATACCCATATAGAAAAACATCCTATTATGTGTGATATTTAGGGGAAGTTTTTGGTGTAGAAGTAGTGTTGAATGTGCAAATACATTACCAGTTTAATATATAATATGTAGAGAGGATTGATAATTATAAACTACTATCATAATGACTATATGCAGTTCATATGCGTGCATATGTGTGTGTTGGTGTTTATTGTCCTTATATCTTTTGGCTTTTCTACACTTCATATTATATCATATCGGACCCTTCTTAGAAATATTATGTTTTTTCTGCTTTGTGTGTGTGTGTGTGTGTGTGTGTGTGTGTGTGTCTAGAATGCAAGGTGGGGGGGACGTTGGAGTGGAGTGTGCATGGCAGATGGCAGTGTCTGCTGTAGGGAGAACAATGCACCTCTCTGAGCTCTGATTAAGAAGGGGAAGGGGATTTTACTCTATGGACAGCTGGCAGGCAGCATGCCTCAGACACACACACACACACACGCAGCCCCCTTTCACAGACACACTCTCAGCAATTAACTGGCACGGGCCACAGCTTAAATATTGACCAGACCACTGCAAACAAAGGCCTTTTAAGTAATTCTTTATCAGCTTTATTCAATTTTTGCTACCCAGTTTTCAGATGCATCATTTTCAGCTGGTGTTGCTTGGCAAACCTCATTGTGCTTTGCATTGGCCATTTTTGGGGGGTTTTCCAGAATTTTCAAACCAAATATTTCTTGATTGTTCCAAATACTTTTTTTTACCTTAAATGTCAAATTTTTAGACCAGAATGTAAAGAATATAAAGTTTTGTTTCACTTAAAAGGGCTGAGGCAAAGAACTACATGGGGTCTGAAGATATTCCATTCAAATGTATAAAGCCAAGCTTAGCCGTCAGTTGTAACTCACCATGTCACTGTTAATAACACAATCACAAAAACGCACAAAACACCCCACGCTTTGCATTACAGAAGCAGAACAGCATTGAGGCCATGAGCGGTAATGCAGTTCCGTCTTTCTCTCGCCCTGCCCCCTTCGTTCTGCTTGCTGCGGTTGTGCGTTTGATCCCTCAGGGACCCGGAGCCTTCGCATACCACACATTCCAGGCGCGCGGAACAATCAGCCCCAGTCGTTTATTAGTGCTGCCCTCTCCGCCTCTCGAACTCAGTCTGCTGTAGGATTCGTACGAGCGCGCACATCAACGCGTCCGCTCTTAAAACATAAAACCACGAATAGGAATACTAACGACGACGTTCTGTTTTTAGGATTATATTGAACACAAACAACGCGAAAGAAGTAACAAAAGGACCGTCCAAAACTTTTCTTCGTTATGAGATGTGAATAGGTAAGTATTTTTTTTTTTCGGTCGAGCGCTCTAATGTGGATTTCATGGAATGTTGCGATCATAGTGAAATCATTTTGGTCGAATTAAAACTTTTATATAACATGGAAACATTTATTTGTGAACCATGTATATTGTTTTACAACTGTGGCTATGCAGAATTACTATAAATTCATCGATCCTCGGGTTTCTTGTCTTCATGTCACAGTCGCTAGTAGGCTACATGGCTCTCCAACTGAGGAATTTAGCAATGTTGATTTTATAGGCTATTCCGCTGAACTAGTTGTTAATGTTTCCTTTCAATTTTAGCATTTTAAGCTACTTGGCTTACCTTGTGTATGTGTTTATTTTGTCTGATCGTAAGTTATGCCAATATTGAGCAACACTAACAAAAGCCTCAACGGCACCGTCCAGCCGCATATTTCTGCCATGTTAAAACTTAGACAGAGAAGCAGCAGCAATGAGGCAAGGGAAAGGAATTTGCTAACGTTTGCAGTAGGAAATGTGTGTCGCAACAAGTCTTTACTAATAGCACAAAAATTCCCTCTTATCTAAAATTTTTAGACTACTAAACAGTATGATTCAGAATGTGTCTGGCGGAGTAACCCACATGTTGTCACAGAAGTCATGTAAACAGTGTCATTATTCATATATTGTGATTAATCTGGTAATCTGGAGTACCCTAATATAGTGTTTGGACTTTTGGAAAACTATAAACTGCGTAAAGTTCATTATGCTGGTAGGATGCACACGGTGGCATGCAAACTGCGCCAGGAACCCATCGGGTATTTTGGAATAGTATTATTTATGAGTTGGATAGAGGTGGGATGGATTCTAAGCAAGTTGTTAGTAGGTGTGAGAGACATGTCTGCTATGTGCCGATTTAGAACCGGAGTCTGGCTGTGGAATCATTTGAAAATATTTCCACAACTTGGATGGGAATGGGAACTGTTTGTTTGTTTGTTTTTCAATTGAAAAGGATTATATAACATTGCGTTATTTTTTTAATGGAAACTTATAGATCTGTTTAAAAAAAAAAAAACTATAACAGATCTAGTGTCTATTTAATGATTGGTCACTCTATTTTTTCCCTAATCTTTGTAGGTCAATGGTGCTCTATTCAAAGTCGCCATAAAAAAAATTACACATTACTCACATACTCTCAATCGAGATGAGAACCGCTGAGGAATCTTCTGGCACTGTCCTGCATCGGCTGATCCAGGAGCAGCTGCGCTACGGCAACCCCACAGATACCCGTACCCTCCTTGCCATCCAGCAGCAGGCCTTGCGGGGTGGCAGCAGCGGAGGGGGTGCTGGCAGTCCCCGTTCATCCCTGGAGAGCCTTACCCAGGAGGAGTCCCAGTTCCTCCAGATGTCCACTCGCCAGGAGCCCCAGGGACAGGAGCACCAGGGGGACTACCAGCATTCAGAGAGCCCCGTCTGCAACCTCTACCAGCTGCACAGCGAGGAGCTACCCACCTACGAGGAGGCAAAGGCCCATTCACAGTTCTTGGCTGCCCAGAGAGGCCAAACGATCATGCAGAACAGCCAAGGCATTGACATGCCAAACTACGACAGCGAAGGCAATTTCGGAGAAGGAGTGTGGGACTTAAAGCGAGAGCATGCGCGGTCGCTCAGTGAGCGACTATTGCAGCTTTCCTTGGAGAGGAATAGCTCCAATGAAAACCTGCCCATGAGCTCTTCGCACAGCTACCCCCAGCTCTCCAACTACCACACAGGCCCCATTTCACATGAGTGTCCTGGGGCTATGACTGCACCCGACCAGAGGGGACCCCCTCCAGAGTATCCCTTCCTGGTTAAGACACCGGGATATATGGTCAGCCATTCGCAGGAGCATGGACATTACTACAAGGAGCCGCCTCCATCCTTCCACTCCCAGCACCAAAGGTAACTTAAGACAACCATCAAGAACCAAACAGCACAATTCTGTGGAAACCTGGTTATGGTTGTAAGCGATATTATCCTCCATTCATCAGTCGTTTCCCTTTCCTCCTTTAGGTATGTGCCTGCCCCACAGATGATTGTGCGCCAGACTGCTCAGCCCATGGTGACCCCTGCTGGTCAGGAGTACACAGTGGCTGCAGCAACACAGAGCCACTCAGCCCATGCAGCTCAAGTGGATATGTTGATGAGGGAGAACGAGAGACTCAGAAAGGAATTGGATGGCTACAGTGAGAAGACCACAAGGCTAACAAAGGTGAGATGAAACTGCAACTTCCCTGAATGAAAAGAAGTAAGCATGTCGTCCTCAGAACGAACTCCAGCTAATTAATAGTATGTTGGAGCAATGCAGTGAACTGATAATTAACATCAGAAGTTCTTGGTTTAAAGCACACATGGCTCACAGCGTGTGTGGATGTAGAAAATCATAATGCAGTCATTCTTGCCAAATGCCACATACCAGAGAGATTAGCTCGCAAGCCTAGTAGGAATGCATGCAATGGAGGGGATCACAAGGATTTTGATTTCATTTTGAAAAGAAGCTCATTCTCAGTGACTAAGTAAAATTTCTTCAAACTTGTTTTTGTCCTCTTGGAGCGCATCAAATTTATTCACTTCACTGGAGATGGTAAACAGGCAGAACATTTCCTGTAATGTGATAATGTCATTGCCCAAATATCAGAATGTCACAAACAGTCTAGATGGACATCGCTAGTTTGGCTCTGCGGACACTGGCCCATTAAATCTAATTTGGAAGTCATAAATATGATATTCATTTTTCTCCTGCTCCACAATCAAACCTCAGTAGCTGGTATAGAAACTCTAGTTAAACATTTCATGGCTTGTGATGAGTGGGGAATTAGATTCAAGGGAAAGGAGTTCCCCCTCTCTCTTTCTCTCTCTCTCTCTCTTTCTCTCTCTCTCTCTCTCTCTCTCTCTCTGTCTCCCCGTGTTTCTCTAAGGCCTCCTTTGTCTCCCTGTCTTCCACGGGGGGATGCCACAGATGAGCAGATGTCTGGGCTCGTCTGAGCTAGTGTCAGGCAGTGGTAAAGGCCCATGAACTGGGACCACAGCTGACAGTGCAGGGTGCAGCGGGCACCACGGCGACCCCACAGCTGTGGTATCCCCAACTGAATGGCCTCTTTCACCCCCCCCCCCCCTCTCCCAATGTCTAGCATGTTTCCTTGTGTACTCCATGAAAAGAGACACCCTTCCCCCACATACATGCTTTGGCACAATTGATCTTTTTATTTTCTTATTAGAGAACCAAAAAAAAACACCGGTTTAGATAGATAGATTCTCAATGTAGTATATTTTCAGATCATTCTTGCAAAGTTGGTAAGTTCTAAAAAGCAGAGCTTGGTACACCATTGACTGTTTGTCTTCAAGTAGACCTCTCGCCCTCTCCATCAACATAATTAAGCAAACAGGGGTGGTACTGCTAACAAGGGACTGAGGATTGAGTGGGGTGGTAGTCAGTTGGCTCTGCCTTTCCCGCCCAAGAGAGCTGAAGTGCATACACTTTTAGTTGCGTTTTTCATTCTGAGGTCCTGGCATACCTCTGACGCATCCTGTTTCTTTTGTTCCTCTCCTCGGCTCTGTGGCACGCAGCCCCATGGGCAGATGAATGCACAGACACCTGGGACTCATAAGTGTTGGTTCAGGAATGTCGATTCAATTCCCAGTCCCTTAAGAGGCCAACGGGAGAAAGAGAATGAAAGAAAGAGAGAAAGAAAGAAAGGGAAAGAGAGAGAGTGTAGGGAGGGTGAGAGATTCATTTCTCAGGTTTAGCACAATGAGCTGATCAGCCAAGCACATTCCTCTTGCAACAATCTTGACCCAGTTTGTTTAGCTGCAGCAGGGCTCACGCCATCTCATGTGACAATTATTGGAATTAGTGATATTCCTAAAGGAAGTGACTTAAGTTGTATTTGCCTCTTTTGTTTTAGCTGGAGCAGGAGATCCAGAGGATATCAGAGGATTACGAGACCCTCATGAAGGGCTCTGCTAAGAGAGAGACCCTGGAGAAGACCATGAGGAACAAACTAGAGGCCGAGATCAAGAGGCTGCATGACTTCAACAGGGATCTCAGAGGTAAACAGAGCTGATGCAATGCCTGTGCAAAGTATTATCTGTGTGGAGAAGAATCCACGGTCAGAGTCATGAGAAAGCGCACATGCTCAGAGCACATGCTCCAGATGACTTCACTTTTTGATGAGATTTACGTTTTTTAAATTGCAGACCGCCTTGAAACTGCTAATAAGCAGCTAGCGACTATGGAAGTGGAAGACCAGAGCCAGCATGTCTACGCCAAACTGGTTGAGCAAAGTAAGTAAATATGTGCTCAAAATACATAATTCCTTCATCTCCTTGGGTAGCATTACAGGAGTAAAGTTACCATTTGCCCTGAGATCTTCCTCATTCTTTGACTTGATGTTGACTGGCCACATGCTGACAGCCTTCTGTCAGTTGTTTTTACTATAAATCCTGGGAGAGTTGGAAGGTTAAGAAAAATCCTGAGACAAAGGCACTCAGATAGGTTGCAAGGCAACAGGATAACTTTCCCGGGACAAATTCTAATGGTGTGCCAAGCCTCACACTTCCTCCTAAGGAGGTGTCTCTCTACCTTTTGTAATGGCTGAGGCCTTACTAGGCTACACTAGTTCTCTCCACTTCCCCCCGCCAAGGGAAAGGAGCTCTTTTGGCTCTTGAACACCAGTCATTATTCACTATTCACAGTGGCACTAAGTGTGGCCTGGATTCCTGGAATATTTTCAGGTATTTTGAGGCTATTCCGTTTGCTGGGAACGCCTCCCTCACTCCCCCGGCCCTTCTCCCCATGCTCAGACTTTGAGCTCATTCACCAGCAGCTTCATGCATTCAGATATTGTATGTCCACTACAGATCAGTCAGACGTGACTTATCTCCTTGTCCTTGTTTGGATGTTACTCTCCACAGCCAAGAGTAATTGGTTTAAGTTTATTGTTATGCCTAAGTGATTTGGCTCTATGTCAGTTAGGCATTAACAACTCAGGGTCTCCATGAAAGACATAAGGAATGGTTTGTTTTGATCGTTCTCATATTTTAGTTTTCCTACAGTGGAAGGTAATTTGGACATTGCATTGGAAACTTGTTTAATCTGCTTGAAATGATCCTTAGCTAGTTACATAATGGCATTAGTATTGCCCTTAGCGCTTGACTGTTTGTGTTGAAGGAGCCAATTTCCATGATCTTCCATTTGATCCATTTTGAGTTTCTGCCACAGTTTATTGTTTTTCCCAAAAAGGTGCTTGCTACAGCTGAGTGTTCGGAATGCATTTGCTTTCCGTATCCATATTTTGTGTTCTTCTGTGTTTGCATGTTGAAGGAATGACTTAGCATTAGACCTACAGTGTTAGCAAAGCACCGAGAGTTCAATTTTTCAATATCATGACCCCATGGAGGTATTTGATTTACTTGTTTACTACTTAGCCTAGTGACATTCCTGAGTTGCTCTGCACACAAAGGGCTGGCTGTGCGTGGAGAGGGATCAGAGGAAGTCTGCATTCCCTCCAGGCCCTGGCACTCTAGTTGTATAATCAGGGACTTGTTTTAGCACAAGGCTGAAAGTCGATTGCTCTCTCTCCTGTTTTTTCCCCTCTTCAAGTGTTGCTGGTAACATAAATTCAGGGTGACCCAGAAATACAAAAGTAGTTAAACTTTTGCTTTCAAGCACATTGGGACAAGAGGAAATAGTTACGTGAGAGGCAGTGAAGTTGTCTGGCAGAAGAAGGCTGAATGTAGATAGACTGAGAGAAGCAGTTAATACTGGGGCCTCACCATTGACGGGTCAAAGGACACTTGGAGCAAACTAGCCACTCTTCTCGCACAACACAAACTTGTGTAAACCAGGCCCCCCTCCGTTTTTTATTCCAAACTTTCTGTGAGAAGTTGGTTCTTCTTCTAGAGGCTGTGGGAGAGGGTCGGGAATTCTGGGAATGTGTCCCAGACACGCCTCAGCGCTAAAGAGTGTCTGTTAACTCGGCGCAGCCATTCTTACAAACGGCATGTCCCCACAGTGGCATTCCAGCCATAGTAAAATGGCATTCTCTCATCCCCCAGGAGAGAGGGGGAGGCACAGAGAGCCAATGTCTTCGCAGAGGCCCAGGGGCCAAAAAAAGTTTTTTTTTTAACTTGCTGAGAATATACTAGTGGGGAGAGCAGAACACGCAATCCCAGATGTCCCAGATGCTTAATCACGGGCTGTGGAAGGGAAAGGCATGCCTTGGAAGTGCACCAGTGCTGCTGTCTGATGTGTGTCACCATTGACGTACTGCCCCTTGGCATCCAGTCAACATACTGTGTGCGCAGCCTGAGAAACCTGATGGCTTCTCCTTGTGGTGTAGCAGTAGCTGTCAGACTAACGTTTTCCCCTCTTCTCTTTTTTATCTCCTCCTCCTCTCTCCCTCTTTTTGTAGATGAGGAGATGCAGCAAGAGCGCGACCGCCTGGACCGGGAGGTACTTCACCTGCGCGGTTGTGGCGAAGAGTGGCGTCGCCGTAGTGAGGCTCTGGAGCAGGCACTGGGCACCGCACAGGCGCGCAGCCGGCAACTGGAGGACGAGCTGCGGCGCAAGCGTGCTTACGTGGAGAAGGTCGAACGGCTGCAGAGCGCGCTGGCGCAGCTGCAGGCTGCATGCGAGAAGCGCGAGGCTCTGGAACTTCGCCTCCGCACGCGACTGGAGCAGGAGCTCAAAAGCCTGCGGGCACAGCAGGTAACCACCTCAAAGTCCCCAATTGCTGAAGCTAATATCATAAAGGCTAATGCAGTCGCTAAACTCATTTGCTTTCGGTGCTGTGTTTAGCGCATATGCTAACGCGTGGTGTTTCTTTTCTCTGCCGCTGCAGTGGCAGGCCCAAGGCCAGGTGTGTGGGCCCTCACCACTGGAGATCAGCACCTCCTCGCTGCAGCAGCAGCTGCGGGAGCGCGAGGAGCGTGTCCTGGCCCTGGAGGCCGACATCACACGCTGGGAGCAGAAGTACCTGGAGGAGAGCACCATGAGGCAGTTCGCCATGGACGCCGCCGCTACTGCCGCGGCACAGAGGTGAGGCTTGAACCTGATGGCGCAGAAGAAATACGCTTGAGAAAAAATCAGATGACCTTACAGAACAAAAAACAAGGGCTTGTGTAAATGTGGCTCTGGCTTTTTGTTGTCACAGGGACACCACCATCATCAACCACTCCCCATGCCACTCCCCCAACAGCAGCTTCAATGAGGACCTGCCATCCGCCAACCACAGACACCAAGAAATGGAGAACAGGTATGTATAATCAGCCCATTTCCCATGCATTTTCAACTGAGTGAATGCCTGGAATCACTGTAATGTACCAAGGGTATTTTTTCCTTTTAATCAGTCTGATCTGCTCAACGCATATTTGACACAGATAATGGTGACATTACTTAACTGACACTTGAAGTATTCCAGTTATGTTTGCCTTGGGTTATTCAAGTGTGTGAGGGACTTTCCACTAGAACAGCTTTTAAAATCTAAAAATTTATAAAAAAAAAAAAGAAAAATAGCGTGAGAGTGTTTTTAATGGTCAGCTAGACAAAAAAAACTGGCAACTAATTGCCCACTGTTTGTTTCCTATAGGATCAGGGCTCTTCATGCTCAGCTTCTGGAAAAGGATGCAGTGATTAAGGTCCTACAACATCGGTCACGCCGTGAACAACAGGGTCTGCGCCCGGCCCGTTCGGTGCCTTCCATCTGCACTATCGCTACGGCAACCACCACCACTTGCAGCATCCGCGGCAAGGGTAAGGAACCCTTTTAAGAGCCAGGGCGTTGTCCTGCGGTTGTTGAGACATTGTAACTAAAGGAATGGCAGGAGGAAGGGGCGGGGAGGTGGGGGAAAAGAAAACAGGAACAGCAGCTTTGTCTTTTTTATGTCTTTTTGGTTACCCGACAACTGGCCAGACTCCTTCAGGCAGACGCCAGCTTAGAATGTGCCATCTTCAAAATAAAATCAGCCAAGCTGCTCTCGCCGCTGCCTGCCTGCTGCCCTCAAATAGATTGATGTCTTTTCCCAGATGGAATTTGTGATTGGCTTCCCTTTAAGTGCGAGAATAGACACACCAGAATTGTAAAGAAAAAAATGTGGAGGGTGTCTGTCAGTAGCAGATGTTTTTTTTTTTTTTATATATGCAATGCCATGCGACAGGCCATTATATTTTTGTATCTGTGTGTGTATTTGTGTATCGGGTGTGAATGTGGAAGGCGAGACGGTGGTTTTAACAGCTTCCTCTTTGCCTGTCTGCAGGGAAGAGCCTCTCAGATGACCAGTCGGCTGGGCCCGCTCTGCCCCCACCTGCTGCCCGTCTGCCCCCCACCAAAGTGTCTAGTCAGGACTGCGGCATCCAATGCAACGTGCCCACCCCTGAGACCAGTGGCCCCGCTGCTCCAACGACTACCAGTACAGAGACACAGACAGCAGCCACCTCTGGTGTGTAGTCTCTTCAGGCCATTAAATTGCACTTGCCTTCAAGCAAAGCCCTGCTTAAACCTCCTCTGCATAGATATTGAGTCACTCAGTGCCTAGTCAAAGTTTAAAGAGTTAATTTATGAACCACGGGAAGTGATTAAGAATTAAAAAATGTGACTCTGCATGTTCATGTTGAATGTAAGCCTACATAATCACTCCACATGCTTGCCTTTTTGAACTCTAGTGGTTAATGACTAACTGAGCACAATCAAACTCAAGGAGAGGGCAGGGAGCCTTTTGAGTTATTCTTATTTGCTAAACCTTGACCATGTCCATACTTTGACGTTTGTGTACGTGCTCCCGATTCCCTCTCTCCGATATCTCTGCAGCTCGTTTACCTCATCAGTCAGGGCTCTTAAAGCCGCCTCTCTGTGCCACGACCTTCAGGCCTGCTCTCCATTACTGGTCAGACTAATCTTAATGTCAAACATTTATTTCATTACAGATAACTCCCAGCAGACTCCTGCTCCCGCCAGCCTCATTAAATGCTTGAGCGCTGAAGCAGATGTGGTGGAGATTCTGATTTGAACTCTGATTTTGGGACTCTCCAGCATGGCTCTGGAGTGCAAAGAAACAGCCAGTCGGATTTAAGCGGAGCATGGCACACTCTTTCAAACATATCCGGGTGGCGGAGGACCTTCTCCCGCTCCAGACTTTCCCCGTTTTTTTTCGACTGGTGTCGAAAAGTGATAAGGTCACAGTGGCCCTTCCTCCCCCATGCCTCCACCACTCTACTTAACCCAACTCTGAGAAAAGGACTTCCGGGGTTATCGAGGCAGACAAGATATGTTGACGAGGGTTTGTGTGCGTACAGGGCCCTGAAGGACAGAAGAGGAGGGAAAAAACCCTGAACTGTCACGGTGTAGAGAGGAGAGCTGAGCTCTCTTGGACTGTGTCTCTACACTTAAAAAAAGCAAGAAAAAAAAGTAAAGAAAATGTGAACAACAAAAGAAACATCTAGAACTTTGCTGGCCATGCTCTTTCAGTGGACTGCCAGGTGCAAGGCTGATGCTTCTGAGGTACTTGGACAGTAGTCTGCAAAAGTGGCAATGGGGCAGCTGTCACCAAGCAAGAAAACAACATAAAACTGCATATGTATAAATGTTTATGTTCTTCTTTTTAAGTATTGTATTTATATTTATGATATGCTGCTGATGGTGTGACTTTTTCTCGTTTGTGTGTGGATGTGTGTGAAGAGTGCTGTCTGGTTGGTATGGAAGAATAGGAAAGACATCCCAGTTATTCTGAATGTGTGTTTTGAGTTTCCTTCTGTTTCAACTCCTCACCTCAATGACTTCCCAGCTCCTGTTTTTAGATCCAAATTGAGCCGAGTTGTTTTAGGAATTCCAAAGGCAATACAACACCCGCCTATTGCTTTTACCAGCTTTAATAGCTGTCCTACTTGTCCCGTTACATCCGTCGCAACTGCTCAGGCCCCCCAAAATACTGAGAAAAAATAGTTTCCCTTTCCTAAACCATGGGAAATCCAGCTCGTAATCCTCCTTGGACTTGGATTACTTTAACTCACCAGAATAGTTCAGCAAATGCCGATCAGCTGAACCCTTTTTGAGTAGAGTGCTGCAGACCCAGGAATGGGGTGTGGGTACCCGTGTCCCTACTTTTAAAGAACACTTCTGGGGGCTCAGGCGAACACATGCAGGCTGCTGATGGTTGAAATGCTTGGTTATCTTTTCCTGTGCCCCGGACAGTGTCTGCCCGGCCCGACACGCGGTTTGCTATTCTCCGCTGACAAGCCGAGGCTAATCTTCCCACATTCCTGCCGGCTGGAATGGCCCTTGCTTAGAGAAAAGGGCTATCTAGAGGGTGACCCCTTGGCCTTGAAGAAATGGGAGACATTCAGAGCACTATTCTCTCCCTGGGCCTATTTATTTTTTGACGGAGTCATGGTAGCTGGTTCTACTGTGACCATCTAAATCGAAAAGCAGTTAAAATAGATTTAAACTTCCAACCATATTTGGCCCTTGTTCCATGTTCTGTTTGTTGACCTCTTTGGGTTATGTTGTGCATACATAGAAGAAAAAAAACATGGCTATCTTTACTTTTGCAAGACTCACATTTCTGAAGTCAGAAAGGTGCAACTGACACCAAGCTAGCTCTAGATTAGTTAGAGGGTTAATCACTTGTGAATGTAACAGTCTTTTATTGCCATCATAGAGGTCTGTGGGAATATCCACACTTTGGGGGACTGGTCTAAACTGGAATGCAGGGAGGAATCCTTAGTTTTTACCAGTGAGACTTTTCCATATACAACATTTTATTTTCTTATTGCTCCCCTCTCCACCTCCCCTCTCCTGCCCTACTCACAGTCATTGCTGGTCGATGCTTTGTGATGTAACAATTTGCTTTCAAAATTGCTTTTTGTTGTTTGTTGTTCAAGTTATGGACTTTGTTTACAGAAAGGGCTGTTTTTGAAACGAAAGATGTTAATATATTTTGTATATTATTTTCCTTTATTAGTATTTAGAGATGTGAACATAACGCCAAAGAATTTGCATTACAATTAAGTTATATCTGAAAATATGAACACATGCAGGGCAACATGTAGATGTCTTGCTCAAGCTGGTTGACCCATACTTGGATGTTGCTGTGAACTTCTAGGATGGGGGGATTTTTGTATGCCATTAACATTTCATTAATTGAATAAAACCTTAATATATATCTTTACAAAATATATTTTGTGTGATTGACTGCTTAATGTGTCCATGACACAGACTCTCTTTGAGGGTGTGTGTGTGTCTGTGTTTTTGTGTTTGTGTCTGCATAACAAGGGTTAGTCCTCTGACATGTTTTACAAGAGCAAGTCTGTGCAAAATCCCTCTGACTGCAAATCCCGACAGGGCATGAATGGCATCTCCCATTCATCGGCGAAGAAGGCTGCTTTATTCAGTGAAAAAAAAAACACAGACACACAAAATCCTGCCACCTGCTTGACTGTTGGCAAGCAACCTATGTGATAAAACTCCACCCTTGGCACATTCCTCTCTGGGCCCCTCTGTGAGCTGAACCCCTGTTGGACACTCACTCCCTTCAGTACAAATGTTAAAACAGAAGGCAATTCTGGGCCGCTGTGGTGAACCTCTCTCTTCTCTATTAATAGATATAGTTTGGGCATGATCCACTGCTTTTAGCAGCTTAGAACCAAATGAGTAAACTTTGAGTACTAAATGAGTATTCACTGAGGGGGGAAGAGGAGGGACTGCTTCACGGACATCAATAGAATAAACCAATCATTTGCGTTTTTATGTTTTTGTTAGCATTTTGATTTAATTATAAATCAGATGAGGAAAGAAGACTAGTACTACTGCTACTACCCCTTAGCTTACACCTTACTGCTGGGAATACCCAGACTTTTAGGAATCATGACTTTGAGCCTATAAGGCATTCCTGACAGACTCTGTAGAGCAGTATTCCTATTGTATTATGCAGTGCAGTAACAGGACTGCAGGCAAAATGCCTGTGAGAACAGGTTGGCCTGTGGTAACTTCCTCTCCATATTGGCCAATCACTACTACCGGCATTTAATGTCGAGCAAAAAAAAAATCAACTGCACTTGGCTTCCTTTTGTAGTCCTTTTGACATCTCACAACTCAACAAAAGATTCCTAATCATTTCACTGAATCACGAAAGGCCTTGTGTGTGTGTATGTGTGTGTGTCTGTTTGTGTGTGTGTGTGTGTGTGTGTGTGTGTGTGTGTAGCACTCAATGCTAATGCCAGGCGACACATTCCCAGCATTCATTTGGCCCAATCCAGCAGGGTTTCTCAAACCGATTGGTATGCGTTTTGCATTCATCACAGCTAAGAAAGAGCGCAAAGCCAAGCAACTTAACATCAGAACACATACATGGAATTTGCCCCAATGAAAACCCGGGTTCACATATGTGATTCTTCAAGCGCACCAAACTCTCAGCATATGGCATTTCTGTCTGCCAGATGACTCCCTGCTCCCAAAGGGTTGGCTTCATATACTTTTTTTTTATGTATATATATATATATATATATCTCCCTGTGATTCTTTTTACACACCCACCACCCCCTCATCCAAAGTGAGGTATGGAACCTCTTAATATGATTGATGGCAGAGATGAGATGTCTGGGGAAGTGTTTTCACTTATACTCCCATCTCATGCGCTGTCACTGTCGGTTTATCTTTCAGGAACTTTCCGCCCTCACTTATGAAGGCACATTTTCGGAATAGTTCTTGCAGTATTACAGATGGTTGATTCATGAATTGAGATATGAAAACTCTCAAACGATAATTTTTGGCAGAGCACTGAGAAATGACTTCCAGTCTTCAAGGAGGGCACAGATTAAGAAAGTTTAGAAGAGATTGCAAATAAATGCAAAAAAAATGGTCTGTGATTGATGTGATGACTGATGTGAAAAATGGCTCTGGATCTGTGACACTTTTAAATGGTTGAATGAAAACAGTTCCAACAGCGGACCTGTCAGCTATGTGAAACTTTGGTCTGTCAAACAAAACAAATGCTGCATGCTCCTTTTATCCTCCCATATAAAAAACAACTATTCAGAATTTAATCTTTTAATGCAAATTTAGATACACAACAACATTTTCCTCTACTATAATATATGCCATTTTTTCCACATATGAAAATGGTGCTACAGTCTTTCCTGTTTGTCACTGTATAAACATCTCAGTTTAGCATTTGTCAGGGAATGATAGCATCAGAATTTGTAGAAGATTTGGGCAGCAGAAGTCCTTCCTACCTCTGATAACACTTATAGGTACCCACTCATTTAATGTTTAATGTGCCCAATATATATACATGGGACTGAATGTTCCTTTTGCTCCCTCCAGCTCTGTTTTTTTTTCTGAGTAAATATTTTGCCAGTCCATGCTTGGCCACGTAGGTTTGAGAGGGCATTCCAAACATGCTTCACAAGGTTCACTGACAGTAGGTTTACTTGTGGCAGATAGGCACAGATTTTCTCACTTCAGCCAGGAGAAATGTGCTACATACCGTGGTCAGTAGGTAACACCTTGTTACATGTCTTTCTCATGAATACAAATGGCTTGGCAAGCAGCTCATGGGTTCAGAAGCAGGTCTGGGGTCAGTTGCTGTGCAAAACTACAGCAATGCCTCAGCACCTACTTTTTGTAGTCTCTATGGGACTTTGCACATGGATGCCCAGAGCATATGACTAAAACACTCAGTGTGAGTTTTCTCATGCTATTTCTGGTTGCTTGCAATAGGACAATGATATATTGTTAGTATCTTGTGAATGGGAAACCATTGTGCCAGCTGGAAAGATGTGAAGGCTTTTGTTTTTATGATATCTCATATATCTTGAGAATGCCACATGCTATAAAAACACAGACACAAGACTTGAGATTTGGGATTTAAACAACTCTAACCAAACAGACATACAATTTATTTTTCAATTGCACATATATAACTACAATGTTTTTTTTTAACAAATTATTGAAGACAGAGAAATCAAGTTATTAGTTTAATGTAACACAAATTACACACATCATTTTCAATTATATAAATATAATGCCCTGACTGAAAAACAGAGACAGAAAGTGTTATTTGTGTGATCTCATTGAGCAATAATTTTGGCTTTTTTTCTCTAGTTTCTTTTTTTGGCAGGCATTTGTATACCTGGATTTTTCCCCCATATATCAACCCATCCCCATAAAACACCTTGACAAGCATGCAGCTCTGTGACTCTGGGTGAAAGTTGATGCTTTGGAGAGCACTCCTCAAGGGAAGCTGCAACATCTGCAGCAGATGCCTGCATCCTCCAGCTCTCCATGGGAAGCCCCCGAAGACCCATCCTCTGGGCTGCTGCCTGGGATAGACAGCGCATTCCAGACACATCTGGAGTTTTCCAGGAAGAAAAATAATAATAATCCCATCGGCCACTACTTGACCTAGCCAGGTCTGTCTACGTGCATATGTGCATTACAGTGGAACTCTGGGATACAATTTTTACCCTCAGCAAGTATGCAGTATGTCAAGTTAATTCGCCTTCGCTTCGCCTGTTTCAAAGAGAGAGGCTACAAGAGAGCTGAGGTATGAGGCCTTATGTATCTCTGTACACAGTAAATGAAACAGGAACGCGTCACTGAAACAGTCACCATAAGCATGTCCATCCATTCTAATGAGCCTGTGAGAGAAATATAACCTTTCTATTCCCTAAGATGTATGATCCAGTCTTGCTTTACTGTATATGTTGGGCTCTGTCTGAGGAGGGCATTTGGCAGCCCACCAGTGGAGTAGCATGGGCCCCATCATGTGCGCCCCTGGACATATTTTCTCTCCAAACTCTCAGTGAGAAATATTTGGAAAAATAGTTCTGTCAAGTGTTGTGTTTTGCCTCAATTTCCATGGAGATTCTGAAACTTCCTGCCTCGAGTGGTTATGGAATGCAGCGTCCCCCACCCACCAACCCCTCTATCCACCCCACTCCATCCTCTTTCCCTTTTCCTCATAAATCAGGCCAGCGTCCTCTAATTTTAGGCCTGTTTGTGTGTGCTGGAACCCTATGGCTGGCTGTGTTTCTTTCTTGTTGGGGGGCCATGGGGGGACTGCGTACCTTTGCCCTAATTGTCTTGACCCAACAGAATATTCCACACACAGTCTTTCGTGATATAACCCGCCAAAGTTTTAATTAGGTTGCTTTTGCTGTTGGTCAAATTTTGTGATCTAGGAAAGTGGGCCATGATTAAATCAAAACAACTAAATCTAAATAAACAACTTGTGAATTGGGCTGTTCCAAAATAAAGGATCTTCTGTAATACAGCTTAAAATAACTAAGGCAATGGAAATAGCCTCTTTGAGGACAAACAGCTAGTGTAAAGTACAGCCATTGTCCTTTGTAAAACGGAGTGGGAAAATAATTATCATGTGTCACGGCTACACCATGGTCTACACCCAAAACCATTTTGCCTTGTGGCACAGACACCAGGCCAAAATAAGGCTACACAGTCTGGGAGGCGTTGCCACTGAGTCAACAGCAAAATGTCTCTTCTCCCAGACTTTATTCCTTTCCGTCCTTCTTCTATCTCTACCCCTCACACATTCTGTCGAGAGGATGAGATCAGATGACCTACTAAACTGTGGCCTTTTATCAAGGCTCTTTCATTATAGACTGCCCCTTTCCTCTCATCTGTCCATTCGTTCTTTCCTTACAGCAAAACGTTATTCTTGTTTTCTCATACAATTTTTATGAAGTTGGATGGCCTACTAAACTGGGAGCTGAATTTAGGCGTCTGTTCCCTTTTGGATCCATGGCATTCCTGAGAGCAGAGGTAGTCATTGGTATTTAGGACAGACTTAAGGTTCTGGCCGATGAGTCACTGAGTGTGTGAGGAATAGGCGTGGCGCTGAAGCACCAGGTGTGCCAACAGCACAGGTAGATAGATACCTGATGTCTGCCCCACAACTCAAGACATGTACTCGCTAGCACTAAGCTAACATTTCTCAAGTATTCAATTGTTTTAACTGTTCAAAGTGTAGCAATGTGGCCTCGGGAGTCTGTCTCTTCTGATCTAAATTTGCAAGGGTCTGAATAGACCTCTGTTTCCCATTAAAAAGAGAATGCCCGTGTTGTTTTTCCAGGTCTGGGCAACCACTGCTGCTGTTGTAGGCTCAGCGAGAGCAGTGAATACCTTGAGAGGCAGTGAATACCTTGAAGGTGACGTAGCGCACAGCTCTGTTCTAAATTACTTGGCAACAGACGGTAGAAAGTGTTATGTTGCTGTTTATGTATAATTGTCACATAACATTACAGTGATTCATGATTTGACAGAATTGCATCATACACACACATATACAAAAATTTGTCAACAATAATGCCATTTTGGGCTTTTCAATCAATAGTGCACCAAAAAGGTGTTCCTAATTTCCCCCTACAATTCCCTCCTTTATTTGAATTCCCCTGTGATTCTCTCCAGCTCAGCCATGCATTCCATTCTCTCCTTTTTTATTTAAGAAAGGTAAAACAGATAGAGAACTTGATAGGTACAATAAAGCATTCCGTTACGCATTCCATTGCCATTCTGATTCTGATCACTATTCTCTCAGGAGTCATAAGCCAAACAGATCTCCTCTGCTCTGCCTCCCCTTCATTTGGCCAGGTATTACATGCTCTGCGCAGGAACTCTGCTTATGTGGCTTTCACAAGCGGCCCTCTCCCCGGCTCGCTGTGAGTGACGGCAGGTGATGGCAGGAGTGGTCAGTGTCACATCTGGAGACGTTCTGTTTTCTCTCCACAGGCATTGACACCTCGGCTGGCATGGACCCAGGACTCGGTTCTCTTATATAACCCTAAATGGCTCTGCATTCTTCATGAATTCAGGGGCCAAGGACAAACTACCCCCCACCCCGACTGCCATTCTCCAATGAGGCAGAAGAGCCCCTGGAGAGGGAAGACATGTGTGGCATGTGCCCCCCCCACACACACACAGCCTGGCCCAAGGCAACAGGAACCCTGCCAAAAGTGACCGTTGTTTATGTGTTTTGTCATACAGCACACGGTGAGGCTTCCAGGAGCCGGTGTGTTTTTCCTGTGCCTCACTCCTATCGGCATGGTAGCAAATTGTTATCCCATTCCTCAGTCTCCCCATGCAATGCTTCCACCCCTTCTGCCATCACCACCACGTCCTTCTGTCCTTCTGTGAGAATCTGGAGATATTCAAGAGGGATGAAGCATGCAAATGTCAAGAAGGTCAAATTCCCATAATGCCATGCAGCTCTGGGAATGTTTTTCTGGGTAACATTCTTCTGTGTCTTGACCTAGTTCACCTAGGTGCTGGAATGAGTTGATTTTCATTAGTTATGAAACCAAAAGCCACTGAGGAATTGGAAAAGGTCTAAAAACCTACAGGCCCTTCTCCAGTCCTCCTTTATGTACAGTTTGCATGTTCGGCTGCTTAGGAAAATGAACAGTGGTCCATCCAAAGAAGCCAAGTCCAACAAATTTAATGTAAAAAAATGTAGCAATGGAAATGTGTCCTTTCATTTTGAATGCCAAGAATGGGCAAGAACTTTTATTTGGGAGAAGAAAAATTGGAGGGAAACTTAAATGAAGAACTTGAATGTGAAGAATGTGAGTGAAACTCAAGTGAAAATCACCATAGAGTGAGCTCTGAGTGATTTAAGTAGCTGAGCTGAGCGTGAGCAGCGTCTTCATGTTGTGTGCCTAAATATAATATACATTAAAAAGTTTTAAGTACAACTGGCAATTTATAGATGCCCCCCACAGAACTGACTTTGCATGTTCATGTGGAGCCCACAGTGATTTTATCTTCCATGTTATAGTGACACCCTGACACCTCTCGGTTCTTTATTGGAGAATCCCAGGACCAGAGTGATAAATTGCCCAGCTTTGGTGCGTTGCATGCAAACACAACCCCCCACACTTTCTTTCAGTGGAAATCTAAGGCATATTTTCTTTCTCTGTTGACGAACACTGTAAACTTTTAAAAAAATGTCTTGCGTAACTCGTCTGACAGAGTGCACTATAGCCTGAATTATGCCCTAATGCTTAGCATGCCTGTGTTCATATTTGTACCTCTCCTCTCCTCCACTCCTGTAGTTCTTCAGGTTTCAAATTCATAGACACTGAGCTCTGAATGCTGCAATCAATCAGCAACTATCTTTTACGTCAAAACGACAATAGGTGGCTGCCTAAAATGTCTGCATGTTGTATTGGTATTCCTAAAATCTGCATCCTCTCAATTGAATGGTACGGTAAAGCCAAAAACAATGAGTTGGGATGGATCAAAACACTGATCAAAACACTGCTCATAAAATATTCACTACACCACTGCACACCACACAAGTGCCACAGCGGACTGATGGATCAGTGTAAGCTATTGTTTGGGTGCATGGTAGGTAGAAGTATACATATTTTTTGTTCCCTTGAGTAAAAATTCACATGAAGCAAAAAGAGCTATAAGTCCTAGTTACTAATTTCTATCTTGAGACAGATGAAGCCTGTCATCAGACAAGAGTCATAACAGAGCAAGGCATGAGAACAATTTACAAAAAAGCCTGCAACTTACCACATAGCATGCATAATGCCCATCTCTCTCGACCCTAACCCTAACCCTAATGATGAGTAATTATCCTCACTTCTGTGCATGAACCTGCATGGCTCTGCAATTCTTTGAAAATTCCTCTGTGTTTTTAAGGCTCCGGGAAGCCTGCTGTATTTTTGGAGAGAATTTCAATGGCTGTCTGTCTCTTTTTTTAACCTTACGTGCCCACTGAAGCAGTCCACTGCCAGATAGTTCCTGGCATAGAATTTCATGGAAAAGGGGGAAAATACTGAGAGCTACATATTTTTTCTTGAGGAATGTTTCAGAATATATTTGTAGGTAAAATGGACGAATGAAGTTAAAAAAAGAATAATAATAATCAAATAATAAAATGGAAAACGTTCCAATATGAGGAACCATTGTCATAGTACAGCAATATTTTCATATCAGTGTGTCGATGGCAGGACCTTGCTTCTGTGTCACTACAGCCACGAAGATGGATCTTACCACCAAGTCTGGAAAAATAGATTTCAGGGAAAATCACTGAGGCAAGGGACATTAGTACTTATCACATTTGCAAAGCAATCCAGTGACTTTTCCATCTTCAAGGAAAAATGAAAACATTCTAAAGAGTCACTTTATATAACATCACAGCTGCAGCTAAAACAACATGTGCAGTTTGTTTTGCGAGACAGCAAAGCATCCAATCCAATCAGTCCGTCCCATTATCGCAGTAACCTCCAAGCAGTTGCTCACAATAGTAGCAGTAACTCATGTCTACATGTTCAGTCGCTTTCACATTGTATTGCCTTTAACTTGTCCGTAACACCCAAGCTGCTGCTTCGACAAGGCGTAAAGGCTGCATAATTCTCATGGACCAAACTTAGATGGAATTTGGATGCAATCCAAGCAGTATCTAACTATAGGATCACTTCTTCCAATGTTGGAGTGACGGGAGTTTCTAGTGATTTTTCTGTTGGGTGCCAGTGCTGGTGCCGGTGTCTGAAACCTCAGTGCAACCTCATCACATGCTTGGGCAGCACAGAGGCACCTCTATGAGCGAGTGGACAAAAATAACAACCCCCCCCCCCCCACCACCCCCAACCCCTGACTCCTGTTGGAAAAATAGCTGTGGCCTGCAGGATCACACACACGACACACACACACATACAACAAGGCTATGGAAGAAAGGCATCCTGGGTATCTGAGTGATGTAATGCCCCTGCGAATGTGCCGGTAACACGACGCTGGAGCTCAGGGACTGTTGTCCATGCTCTTGCAGGACTTTTTTTCTGATCCAAAAGCCTGTAGCCACTGCCCTGATGGATAACCTCAACCACCCCATCACAAGCCAGCCCAGCCTAGCCCATCCCAGCCCAGATCAGCCTCTCTACCCCTGTCCCTGTTCCCCTGTGGTGGCCTCCAGCCTCTGCTGACTTCACTGCTTGCCTTCTCGCTCTGTCTCTCTCTCTCTCTCTCTCTCTCTCTCTCTCTCTCTCTCTCT
>JAGFZM010000328.1:830372-844545 GCA_017657215.1 Limnothrissa miodon | reverse complement strand
TCTCTCTCTCTCTCTTGGATAATAAAAGCAGCTTGGCCTGCTTTCATGGGAGATCTCAAGGTGTGAAACATGCAAAACATGTGTACCTAGTAGTGTCCATGACCACATCCATCTCAGCTTCTGAATGACTGCCTGTTATAGATGGCTGATACTTATGACAGGATTTAGCTACAGATAAATAGTTACAAAAATCCACAGCTGCAAACAATCATTAATTAATTTGTTCATTCACACATTCACCTCATGCTTAGAAAATTTACATCTCATGAGAAGACACTTATGCACTCAGCTTGTGAACAAAACTGAAACAGACCAGTGTTTGGAAAAATGCTACAATCACACACAACAGTTGTCATGACTTGTTAAGTCTGTTTTTGTTATATGTAAATCAACATGGCAATACACACAAAATAACAATAAAGAAATTTTATATTTGTTTTATATTTGTTGTTTGCAATACATTCATTGTTCACAGCATAACTACATTCTCCTCAGTTTAATCTTTTTTGATATAGCACAAACACCTGTGGTTTGGTTTTTGAAATTAAATGAACATGTGGATAGTCATGTAGTCTATTTTCACACTACGATCAGTGCTGAACATGGTGCAATGTGGCAAGAGTTCAATCAGGCCAGTGCACAGCCTTTGTCCCATTATCCAGAGTCATCATAGTCCACCACTGGAATGCAAAGACCCACAGGAGTGGATCCCTAACCGGGTTTGGTTGGAATTCCTTGTATAAATATTGGTGAAGCCCCATGGAATGAAGTCTGGACTGAAGCCAAACAGGAAACCGGAAACATTTGTTTCCCTGATCCCCATGTCTACCAACAATCACACAATTGCACCGTGAGGTATTTTTGGATACAGGGGCCTTCATCCTTCATGTCCACGTAACATGGGAGGCCAAAGGCCCCTTGCACCCTAGTTTATGAAATGAAGGGATTTCATTTCATGCAGATATATGCAAGGTATCAAGACAGAAAATCCACCAAGTCTCAGAATAAAAAAAAAATAGTGCAGGCCACACAGACATCAGCTAAAATCACTTTGAGTCAAAAATTACTTATTTTATGTAGGTGTCTTGATAAATAGCCCCAAATGTTAGTACCATTGACTGTTAAGTATATTATACAATATTAGGTCTATCAGTAAATTTGAGAAAATGTGAGAGATAAGGGATCTCTTGTGATAAGTTATAGCTCAGACATGGCTCAGGCTTACAGGCTCAAGACTCAAAGTCATTTTCCTCGTGGAAGGACTGCCATCTACTGGACATGTAGGTCTATTTCCATTTCTGACTTTACTTTTTTTAAATCTCAGGAATGGTACAAGAGAAAAAAATTATATGTAATTGAGTTTATTCAACAGGATTTTTTAAAATGCCCTGCATTTTGTATTAGCTTTTAAAGTTATCATAACTAGACCTAACTTGAAATGTAAAGGACAGCCTTTCCAAGTTGGCTAAAAAACAATATTTCCCTGGCTCACTTCTGAAGGTTCGTTTATGTAGCGTGGAATATCTTTAGTTTGATATTACTTTGCTGAACTGTGGGGAAAATACAGCTAAAATGATCCTGCATTGTAGGCTAGGCTAATGCAAGGTGCATTCTGGAGTAGGTTAAAAAATAGAAAAAAATCAAGGAGGTAAGAGAGGTAGGCATTCGTTTAAGGAGTTAACAAGTAATTTTAGTAAGCAAATCATTTTGGTAATGCAAGAAAACCGAACAATTAAATCAACGAATCGCTGTGTGTGACAGTGTTGTTGACACATTTCTACAGCGAACTCAGACACTGGACTGTGCTGCACCTAAGATCTTGGACACTAAACCCCCTCTGTACAGTCGTAACTACGGTACGAATCCAGTTTAGGGATGCCATTGAAGAGCCTGAAACTGATTGGGTCCAAGGGAGCGATTATCCCTTAGCGCCCACAAGAACACGAATAATAATTGGTGGGCTGCTCAGCCGTTCTCATCTGTGATTGGCCATAATATGAGAGGGCTTTGTGGAGAAGTCAGTATTCTTCCGGTTTATGTGTTGACTAAAAAGACGAATGGAGAGTGACTAACTCAACGGTACTTGCATTTTTGTCATATCTGTACCTCTATAGGTCTTTTTTATACCCGTTGTACGAATCGATTGCTATCTTTTTTATGGAACAAGCGATAACTTTAACTCTATGAACGAAAAATGCATTACGGCATAGTACGGCAGCTTGCTAGCTATTGTTAGCATGTCTTGCTAACATTAGCCAAGCTGGAAAAATGTTGGTCGACGGAGTAGTTCTCAGTTCAGCTGCCCTGGGATGTCCGAATGTTACTTTACCCGAATCAATCACCTCGCTTGTATCCGATTGAAAACAAGTTCAAGCAAACCACTCGTCATCGTGTAGAAGTTAATTGTTAAGTTAGTTGTTCTTCTCTCGGTAACATTGGTCGGATAGCATTGATTGACGTGTGCGGTGAGCTAAGTTAACTGGCTAGCTGAAGCGCAACCTCAAGAAACATTGCATAGCTGTCATGCAATCGCTCCGTAATATTGAATCAGAGGTGTTCGATGTATTCATTGCAAATTTGTGTATGCTTTTCAGAGCAACATCCCAGATTTTTACACTAAAGTCGAAGATGTTAATGTATCTTAACCATGCTGGGTTAACGTTAGCTAACTGAATCGTGTTCCTCGCCTGTCAACACAGGTTAACTGTAACCATTTTCCTGTTTTCTTTACGATATGATTAAACGTTTATTGGAATAGTTTTTGATTTAAGTGTTGAACTGTAACTAAATATTCTTTTCAAAGGAGAACCAAGTGAGACGTTAATATCATTTAAGTTTTGCTTAACCTTACGGTAGCACCCCTGCAGAAACCTTATTACGCTAGCACTCTTGCTAAGTGTGCTAGGATTTGCTAGAAATATGCAGACGATTACTGTTATTGTCGATCATACAATAATTTAGTATACATGTGTCTCCAAGTTAACGTTGTTTAGCAGGAAGATGAGTTCTCAGCAGTTTCCAAGGACGGCATTACCCTCGGCAGCTATAGGGCAAAGCCAGGCACCTGGAGGAAACGCCAACCTCTCTGCAGGGAATCAGCCTGGGAGCCAGCCAGGTATTTTGAGTAGCAAACACCAGACACACCTGTAATATCCCTAAACCCTACGAATATGTTTTAAACATATACAAGTGGTATAAAAACAGACATTGAAAGTGTTCTGCAGTGTCCAGTCAAGTGTCATGATTAAAAGTGAGGGTAAACCACTTCCACGCAGCAGGTGATGATGAAGGCAGTCGAGATGCTGATCATGCCCCTGACCATCCACAAAGCAGTGGCAGTAGCACTGGAGGAGCACTGCCATTCCGTGATGAAAAGCAGGAGCCTGTGGTGGTAAGGCCCTACCCACAGGTGCAGTCCCTGGGCCAGCCTCCCACGTTGCCCCAGCATGTGCCCATCCAGCCAAGCCCTTCTGTCTCTGTGCCGGGCCCACAGGTGCATTTGCCTCAGGGCCAGCCACCCACATTTGCAGAAGGACCCGTCAAGGTAGGGGCTTTCTTTTTCAAAACTTTTTCTTTTTGTTAGCTCTGTTAAGTTTGTTTATGGTACTTAGCAAATGCTTTTTACCCGAAGTAACATATATTACAAATACTAACATGGTTGAACAGTGGTACAGATAGGCAGTATAGACGCCAAGAACAAAATAAATTACATTTGTAGGTAGGAGTGGATTAAGGCACATGTCAAGTGCCCAAATGGATTCCACCCGTCCATTACGTACCAAATTTCAACCTGTAAAAATGTATTTTAAATGCAAATACTATTTGGATTTTGGAGTGGAAATTTGGGACTTTCCTACTGGGTGTTATGTGTAGTCTACCTCCTGTGATTTTGTTAAGCTAAATCTGAAATGGTCAACTTGGGGTAGAAAGCCCCTCTATTTTATGATTGCCTTCAGTCTGGTCTTAATTCAGTTTGTAATTTGTAATTTCACCACATTAATTGAACATAACTTATCCATCGCCTAATGTAAACAAGTAACCCTATGCAGTTATACCAATTTAAAATATAGAACATTAATCATGTACCTTGAATACAGATGTGGCATTAAATGTTAATTATCTCTCTTTTTCTGTCTGTGTCTCCAATCTTGTTTACATGTCATTATGCATTGTAGGCTGCTATGAAGCCTCCCATGCCCAGCCGGCTCATAGCACCAGCTCCAACTGCTGGCCAGGGGCACATCGCTGTGTCCCCCAAAGTGCCCACTCACATTGCTGTCACACCAGAGAGCAGCATTGCCCCCACCTCCTCCATCCCTGTGGCAACAATCAGTGGACAGCAGGTAAGCTGTTGGTGGCTGCTAGTCTTATACCCTAAGCATTGAAAGCATAGGCTGATGCCAGTGTTTTAGTGAAATGTTGGTTGCATATTTACCCAGTTAAGTTACATCCAAAATACAGAAGTGGATTGTTTCAGTTGAGTTGACTTAACAGCCCATTATTTGGGTGTGGAGGTAATACACTGTTCAATCAATGAATAATGAACAATATGTAGGTATAAGTTATCCTATGGCGTATCCACGATTCTACCAGGAGTTTGGTTTTGCTCAATCCTTAATGAGAGTTTGTGTTAATCCTAGGGCCACACCAGTAATATGCACCACCTGATGGCAGCTAACGTGCAGATTATTCGCAGCAGCACCCCAGCCTTGCAAATCGGTTCACCTGCTGCCCCTCAGCACACCTTCACATCCCACCTACCCAGAGGTCAGTTGGTCTCGCCCCTACTTTTCATTCACTCTGGCAGTCGCCAAGCCTAGCTATCCTTTGTCCACGGTGGGTTTCACCAATCAAATTATACAGGCTCTCTTGATGTATCTGAGGACATGAAAACCTCAGGGTTCCCACGGGTCCTTGAAATCCAAGCTTATTTACTGCCGGTATATCAAAAAATATCTTTGTTTGTCTACTTGGGTGCTCTGAAGCCATCTCGCTAGTTTAACCTACCTCTTTTAAGTAACCTTTGTAAATGCACTGTAACCTTTTTAAATGCACTTGAATGCAGAAAAGGACATCTACTTTTTCTGAAAACTTTTTTGGAGAGGGGCAGATCAGACATGGTCTGGTTTAAATATTTCTGTGAAATGATATAGAACTGAATGCATGGCATAGCTTGAATTGTGGATATGAATGTAAGCTATAAATATTATTATTATTATTATTTTTTTTTTTTTTTTAATTGATTTTTTTGTTCCCATAAAAGTGAGCTTATTGTCGTGGAAGCCCGGTTAATTCAGCGGTAGCAGTAGGTAATGCTGCCCTGTGTGGTCCTTGAATTTAAGAAAATTGATCCTGGAAAGTCCTTGAAAAGTCCTTGAATTTGATGTTAACCAAGGTGTGGGAACCCTGAAACCTCTAAAACTGTTTTAGGGTTGCAAGCACAGACTAGTGAGTCAGATAAATCGCATGTTTTGGAGAGTGACGTTTAGCACGACTAATTGTTTGTGTGCCGGGTGTTTCAGGTGCTGCTGCGGCAGCGGTCATGTCGAGCACCAAAGGGCCCACAGTACTGAGACCTGCCTCTGGAGGGACTGCAGGGCCCGGTCAGCCAGCTGCGGTCCAACACATCATCCACCAACCCATTCAGGTGAGCTTGTGGCCTGCAATATGTGTTTAAAAGAGTAGTGAACGTGAATATGTTTATGGAAGGTTTAATCAGGGTTAAGAGTGATTTGTCATTCCCTAGCTGTCATGTGTTATCGTGTATTGTTTGGGTGGATCGTTGGAATAAATAAATCGTTTTATAGCCCTAACCGTATTTGTATAGTAGCTTTGCTTGACATGCCTGCTCCTTGCTTCCAGTCTCGGCCAGTGGTGACCACCTCCACAGCCGTGCTGCCCACCGTAGTGGCCCCCATCTCAGCTGCCAGGACCCAGTCGCCGGTCATCAGCCCTGTGGTCACACACAGCACCACCGACATAGTCCATGGGTGAGCTTTCAGTCCACTGTAACAGTTGCCAAGGACATTTGCAATTGCAACAGTTATAGTTAGCTATGTGCTGCAGAAATATAGTAAGGGCGTTGACAACTCTTTGTGTTGGGGAGTTTTCCAAGTATTGTGCAGATGATAAAGTAATAATCCTGCATAGACTTGTTTGTTAGCTACACTCTGCTCTGTGTTAATCAAGGATTGGGGTTCAACGCAACAAGATATTCTCTTGAACAAAAATATCAGTAGTTTATTTTCTATTTTTAATTAGACATTGTGTATAAATATGCATATTAATGTGACATATTTGGTGCTTGTGGTTTTTATTGTGATAAATTGTGAAAAATTTTGGCAAAATCACACAGCCCTACTGTTGTATTACTTTTTCCTGCTGTGTGTGCAGGAGGCCTGGACTGACCATTCACCAGCCCCCACCAGCCACCATCAGCATCCAGAGGCCCGCCACTCCAAGAGACACAGCCAACCGCATCACCCTGCCCTCACACCCTGCCATCGGAGCACAGAAGCCACCCCCCCCCCCCCCCGCCCCCCCGGAAAAAAAACCCCCCCCCCCCCCCCCCCCACTTTTCACTTTTTTCCAATTGGTATGGTTTCATTTAATCACTATACCTTTCCGTTGATTTTGTTTGTTTGTGTATGTGTGCTTCTCTCTCTACAGAAGCCCATTTCTTTTAGCACAGTGACCCCTGCGGCAACAGTGGCTCCAATTCTGGCCACCAACACGGTGCCATCGACCACCTCTGCAGGTGAGAATGCCCATGCTTCCCCATGTTCACTAATAGATGCAACACATTCTTCACTCTTTAGGTGGTTGTGTTTGCTCGAGTGCTGTCTCACTTGTTGCTATTCCTCCGCCAGGTTCTGTGCCACACACTCAGATGACCAGCAGCACCATAGTTACCATGACGATGCCCTCTCACTCTTCCCATGCCACCGCAGTTACCACCTCGGCCATCCCCGTGGGTGAGTGTCTTTCAACTGTGTCTCCCAAAAGTTAACTCTTAGCTTACTAAGCTTCAGTACGTGTATGAATTGACAAAATAGTTGACTGACTTTTGCATTTGACTGTGTGTGTGTGTTTGTTTCCAGCCAAAGTGGTGCCTCAGCCCATCGCCCACACTTCCCCCCGCATCCAGGCCGACTACCCCGGCGAGAGGACCAATCTCATTCCCATCCCCGGCCATCGCTCCTCTCCCAATCCGGTTGCCATGGAACCGCGTAATGACAACAGGTGGAGCCCCTTTCCATTGCCAGTATCTGTACAGCTTGAAAATAATGATGCCTTATGTGGTGGTGTGTGTTTTTTTTTTTTTTTTCACACTTCACAAAAATGACAACTCTTGAATGGTGTAACATGCACCTGACAGTTTCTACAAGCATGTGTTAAGGACGAGGTCTCCAGACTGCCAACCAAATGTACATCTGTGTACAACTGACCCTGACTGTAGCCAGCATGGCCTCAGGTAGTCTGTGATCTGCCATTGAAGAATTTCTCTCTCTCTCTTTCCCCCAGGCCCTCTGTGCCAGTGCAGTTCTCCTACTTCCTGCCCGCCTACTCGTCGTCTCCGTACCCCCTCACGCACACCTACACTCCCATCACCAGCTCGGTGTCCACCATCCGCCAGTATCCAGGTACGTGCTTCATAAGAGCCCATGAAATACACCACTCTTGAGTTTCAGACTTTAGGATATCGGCCTAAGCCTTCTTCAGCGACTTGACCTCTGCTTCTCATCTGTTCTTCCAGTCACCCCCCAGGCGCCCAGCTCGGCTCTGCCCACACAGGCTGGGGTCGGAGTGGCCACCACCGTGCACCTCAACCCCATGCAGCTGATGGCTGTGGACCGTATCGGCCTGCAGTCCACCCAGATCAGCACGCAGAGCATCCAGCCCGCCTCCATGGCCGCCCAGGGCATCCAGCCGGCGCCCATCGGAGTGCAGGGCCTGCACGCCACCACGCCAATCAGCACGCAGGGCATCCAGCAGGCTCCCATAGCCACACAGCAACCCCAGCCTGAGGCCAAGCCACCAGGTGAGACCCCAGATGGAGTTGTGACCGTGCTGAGTTGTGATCTTCTAGTATTGCATGTAATTTCAAATCAAACTCTACTGAATTACATCTGTTCAACTGAAACTAAACAGGCACAAACATTAACTGGTTGCTATAGTGACGCTATATTTCTGTGGGGCAGACAGTAAAACTTTCTACAGTGAATGACATTAAATGGCTTTTCATCCTAGTAAGAGGCTTCTTAAATCTGTCTTGTCATTGTAATACTGACACCTAACTGATGAGCAGGCTGCTGTTTCTAACTCTGGGGGGGGGGTTGATTGAATTGAATATATTAAAACTATAGTAGCAATTTGTGTTAAATCATTGTTTAATTAATAATAAAATGTTAACATGTTATATCCTGAGCTTAACTGTGTCTTCTTGCAGGCGTGGTTCTGGCTGAGAGCTCTACCTTCGTCACCAACCCCATTGGCAGCACGTTCGGTGCCACCCAGCCCGTCACCACCGTGGTGCAGACCCACCCGCAGGGCACAGGCTCGGGAGCGCCCACGCTCGGCTCCTCGCCCAGGCCCAGCATCCTCCGCAAGAAACCCGCCAACGAGGGGTAAGAACACCACCCGGCAGCGTGTCTGTGAAATGGCTTCTCAAGGCTTCTGTCGGTTCATATTGCTTCCATTAGAGCCAAAGAACCAAACCTGGTCGCCTAAATAGCAGTGGTGCACTGTAGTAGAAAACTCTGTGTCCCATGTTCTGTTCCTGTCAGACATACAGGGTGATGAGATCCATAGCCCCTTTGTTCGAGGTCACCACGCATTAAAAGAAATTGTGTATCACAAATAGTGGATCAGCAACTAACCCCAAGTGAATGGGGCACAATAACTTTCTTTCTGTTTCATTTTGCTATGCCCCAACATTAGTTATTGCTTCATTATTTGGTCTGTATGGTTCTTTTTCCCACAGACAGCAAGTGACCTTGAAGAAAAGGGCTATAAACTGTTTTACGGCAGATTCCACCTTTAAGCCACACTATTGTTCTACACCTGTTTGTACTCTGTCGCTAGAAAGACTACAGAAATGGAGAAAGAAAATAAAATGGAGAGCTTTATCAGACACTGTTTAGACCAAACACAGTTTTTACCTGTCTGAATCGAGTCCTAATATAGTGAGTGACAAAACAATGCACCAGGTTGAACCTGGTGATATACATGCTGTTGCTATGACAGCATAGATTAGTTAGTTGCTATGACTTACGTCGTTGCTTAGGTTGCTTTATGTATTTATTTACTTTTGAAAGGTCTCATTCTATCGTATTTTCATTAATTTTGTGGTGGTCTCTTGTCTAAAATAATGTCGTGAGAGTTGGTTTCGACAAAAAATATGCTGTGGTTGTCTTGTTTCAAGCTATTTTTGTTAGGTGAAAACGAGAGCAGGGACAGCTCGAGGATTCTTATGAATATTAATGATATACAAATGTATCGCCTCTGATTGACTAACAACACTGTGACGCTCCCTCTAGTGGGTCTGTCTGCAGGCAGCCTAACGTTTTCTTGAGGGTGGGTTAACTGCATAGCTAATGTTCAAATTGACGTACATTTGTACGGCTTTTCCGATTCGCTCGTTTTTCCCGGCAGTTTTCTATCACAGGCGAATACAGACTACAGGGGTAGGAGAGCATTTTGAAGTTGAGCATAGAAGTACAACTTGGGCTGACCTATGGTAATGTAAAAACATCAAGTCTTAAACGGTTTATTTTGGAAGGAGACCTTTAAACTTTGACTGCCTTGCTGCTATTTTAACCTGTACCTCATATTTAACGCTAGCCGCACGGCAACAGTCATTTCACATTGTTCCATAAATCATTGTATTTGGCTGTCCGGAGGTGAAAAAAGCCTGTTGGTCTGAATGGCCCCTTTATATGCAGCTGGGCTTGAGAAGACTACAGTAGTGAGGCAGTGGCCTCCTCCAGTAAGGGAAGATGAAGTGCTGCTCTCCATGGGAAAGTAAAAATCCAACCATCTAGACAGGGGGTGGCAGGAGGGGTGATGGCGTTTACTGTCCCAAGAGCCCAGTGTATGGTTCGCTAGCTCATTCATCTTCCATTTCATTGGAATAGATGGCAGCTGCGCATATTGAAGTGGTCTAGATAGGTAGACTCAGACTAACTTGTTTGCATAGAGCACCTTTAACTTCTTAGTGCATGTGTTCCCTTGTTTACAATCACTGAGATTTAGTGCCTATTGGTAGATGTTTTGTTGAACAGGTACCAAGCTGATATGAACAGAAAAGGAACTACTGGACAAAATTAAGTGAACTGAATTTCCTGTAACAAATTACCAATCAGTAGCCTTTTTTGTGAAGGCAGTTGAATCACTGTATTGGCAAGTAATAAGGCCATAACGGTTTAATAATTAAAATGAGAATATTTTAATGAGATTTAACTGATTACTTAGCCAGGTTTTGATGAGTGCCAGTCAGTTGTGTGTGGAGTAATTTTTCCACCAGAGAACACCGCGCGCGCACACACACTCACACACACACTCAGACATAATCAGCAGTCTTGGAGCTTGAGCACTATTGGCAGGCAGGGCTGTGCAGTCAGTCTAGTCTCACCTGAAGGCCCTGTGTTTCCAGAGCCGTACGTAAGAACCTGCTCACGGCCCAGGCAGGGGAGCCGGGCCCCGGTCGAATGGAGAGCACCGTCAGGGGGGTGGCGGGGTCCCCGCGACCGGCCGGGTAAGCCTCCCACCATCGGCTGCATGAGTAGAGAATCCTCATTTGTGGTGGCACTGCCTAATGCACCTCTAGAGGGAGGGGGGTGGGTGGGTTGGGGCCTGTGCTGGTCTATTCTGTTTTCTTCCCATAAAGTAGCATGCACACATCACAATTTCAATTTTGCTCTTGAATGATTCTTGAAAATCACAGGTCCTGGGAGAGCTCCACATGCATGCTTGTCCTTGCCTTCACTTATAAAACTTGCCTTTTTTTGTGTTGGTCTGTAGATGCAAATCTAACTGTTGTGAATCGGTCAGATAGCGACTTGCAATGCTGCTATTATAAATGATAAGTGTTAGTGTTAGTGATAAGTGTTTCTCAAAGTCCTTGTTTGTTTGTGCAGGGTGAAGCCAAAAACGGATGTGCACGTTGCCATGGCGCCCCCAGTGATGGCCACCGTGGAGGCGTTGCCTCCCCACACCGTCGAGCAACAGCCTCAGCAGCAGCAGGCGCCGCCGCAGCCCCTCCCCTCCCAGACACAGCACCTATCGCAGGCCATCCCCACGCTGCTGGCCCCGCCCGTTCAGCCGCCCCCCTCCCAGCCAGCGGCCGTGCTTTCCGCTCTCCCGGCCGCCATGGCAGTCACGCCCTCCGTCCCGGCCTCCATGGCCAACGCCGTGGCCTCCCCGACCCAGCCGGCAGCCAGCGGCACGGCCGTGTGCGCCATCAGCTCTACCTGCCCCGAGCTCAAGGTCAAGCAGGAGGTGGAGGCCATGGACACCTCGCAGCCAGGTACACTCGTCACTTTCACCTAGCCCACTGGCCCTCACTATTGGCCTCATGTAAGACTGTGCATTCTCATCTAGAGGTGTGGTGTTGGTGTGGTGTGTCCTGGTCTTATTATTTTCTTCTTCGTTCCTTTTATTGGACCTCCTTTAAAACCCCTGTTTTTTCTCTCTCTCTGTCTCTCTCATCCCCTCCTTGCTGATTTTGTCCAGCAGTGCCCAGTGTGACCTCCACGCCAGGCCCCACGCCGGCCCTCTCCTCCTCCCAGGCCCCCGCCACGCTTAGCGCTCCCTCCCAGCCCGGGGACCTTCCCCCGGGGGCCTCCCCGCGCAAGAAGCCCCGCAAGCAGCAGCACGTCATCTCCACGGAGGAGAGCGAGATGATGGAGACCAACAGCACCGACGAGGAGAAGGTCGGCGGGCGGACCATGAGCGGCCGCTCGGACCGACACGAGTCCCCGCCCAGGGAGTATGTGGGTGAGTCCTCAGAGGAACTTTTAGCATGTGTGAAGGTCCTGAATGTGAATAAATCTGCGGTTGTCCGTAGACCTCTGGTGTTTTTGCGTTAGTGGAAGTGAGAAACAGAAGGATCTTGGCATTATATTGACCTGGTGGATTACAGAGTTTCACTTCTTTAAATGCCCCACTGACTTGTGATCTCTCGCTCAGATGAGGAGGGGGTGCGCTACGTGCCCAAACGCATCCGGCCTCCCATCACCCTACTGAGCCATTACCGCAATCCCTGGAGAGCAGCCTACCACCACTTCCAGAGGTACAGCGATATCCGAGTCAAAGGTCAGTATCCGGGCAACACATTGGTTTTCTTCAACGTGTTCCTTCTAGGGTTGGGCGATGTCCCCTAATTTTAACCATCACGATGTTCACAGTAAAACATTGTGATGGACGATGATATCGTAAATTAACCAGACTAAAGTTATTTGATGTTCGTGGTAGTCTGCTCTTTCCTTATGAAAACGCATAGTTGCAACAGTTATCCTATGTTTTCTACAGGGAGCTCGTTAGCCGATTGAAACAGGTTATCCGATCAGATATTCTTACCCTAACGCTAAACTGGCAAATCATGGCGTCAATTAGAAGACTGTTTTTTAATGTTCGCTGCTCTGCCGCATCAGATGTAGCCAGTTCGATTGAGTACATCTTAAGCTAATGTTAACTGTTAAAGTTACGGCAGATGCGGCTTTGACTGACCCATATCGGTAGCCTGTTAGGAGGATAAGGAGGGAGAGAAGCGATGAGACGCTTGTTTAGTTTGAGGAGGCGGTAGTTCTAATAATGACCTAATAAAGCAAGACGTTGATTATCTTTACCTTATCTGTCACCATTGAAGATCCTGAAATGTAGTCCAACGTGGAACATTTCCCAATAGAACGCAACACAATAAGACCAATAGCCAACAAATACCAGAGCATCTGTGTAATTTTTCTTGGTCCCACATAGGCTACTCATCACACAGTCATCTTTACTGTAGACTTTAGAGTGACTTTAGCGTAGCTCTCGAACCCTACAAACACGGCGCCGAATGTTTTTATTGGTTTATTAATTTCAATCAGTTTAAAGAGGGGCTAAGCAACGTTCTGTTTTTCTCTCACGAGCTCCCTCTAAAGACCGCTGTATTGCATTGTATTGCACTGCATTCTATTGGAGGCGGACCGCGCTGCTGAACATTGCAAGTGCTGTATCTACCGCTATTGGCCACGGTGGCTCATTCTACACCGTCCGTTCGCCGTGTAATGACTCATTTTAGCATCCTAAACAGTATGAAAAGGATTAATTAAATGAAAAATGTTGCATAGTGGGCCTTTAACATTTATAGGCCAACCATCGGTTATACAGTCACTGTTAACATCACTAACTTAGTTTACAGAGAAGTCTGCAACAGAGGGAGCTCCTTACAAAGTTTAAGTCTAGCTATTAGGCCTACTGTGTGTCTGATAGGGAGGTGGGCGTGGCATCACGATGATGTCTCTCCATCGTGATGTGGTCAGCCAATCACGATAGACGATGATATCGTCCATCGGCACAACCCTAGTTCCTTCTATTTCCACCTAAGGCTTAAACTTGATCTCCGATAATCTCGGATCTCGTTTTTGTTTTGGTTGGATTAGGTTTTGATCACCTCCTAGAATAAGGATGGGTAGACCAAACTTCATGACTTGGCTTGTACAGGACTTTATATGAATTTGACTGGACTGTTGACCGTTGAATGTTGATCTTTTGAACTGATTAGCGTGCCGTGTGTGTGTGTGTGTGTGTGTGTGTGTGTTGCAGAAGAGAAGAAGGGCACGCTGCAGGACATGGCCAACCAGAGGGGCGTGGTGTGCAGAGCCCAGGGCTGGAAGATCCACTTGTGTGCCGCTCAGCTCATGCAACTGGTGAGCAGCACGCAACCCAAACACCAGACCTTAGGGCACTCAGTAACGCATTAAACAGTGATCTGCATGCTCTATATGAGTTAGTGCTGCATACTGCTAAATGACTTTGGGAAATGCATTCAAAGCTTCCGAGAAGGATGAGTACAGAGACCTCTCTAGTGTCCCCAGTATGGACTGGGTAATGGGAGATGATGGATGGATTGATTGATTGATTGTGTGTGTGTGTGTGTGTGTGTGTGTGTGTGTGTGTGTGTGTGTGT
>JAGFZM010000328.1:761119-830362 GCA_017657215.1 Limnothrissa miodon | reverse complement strand
TGTGTGTGTGTGTGTGTGTGTGTGTGTGTGTGTGTGTGTGTGTGTGTTCACTTGTCATCCTAGTCGAGTCTAGAGCATGACGTCTACAGCCGGCTGACCAGCCTACAAGAGGGCCTCATCCCAAAGAAGAGGGCAGGAGCCGACGACGAGCTGCACCGCATCAATGAACTCATACAGGTACACACACACACACACACACACACACACACACACACACACACACACACCAGTATCTGCAAGGAAGAGTAACTACTGGATTTTTGGGTTCATTACACAATAATGATCACTGCGGTCACTACCATGCTTTGCTCTGATCCATAGCTGTGCCCTTGTCGTTGCTAGGGTAACATGCAGCGCTGTAAGCTGGTAATGGACCAGGTGACGGAGGCCAGGGACACCATGATGAAGGTGCTGGACCATAAGGAGCGCGTGCTCAAGCTGCTCAACAAGAACGGCGCCACCAAGAAGAGCTCCAAGCTCAAGCGCAAGGAGCGGGCCTAGAGACGCAACTGAACTGGTCACCAATCCAATAAGACACACACACACACACTCCCCTTCCTCTGAGGGACTTGAGGACTTAAATAAGACCCCCCCCCCCCACTCACATACACACACATGTGCAAACCCTTCAGCTGAAGGTTGTGCTCTTCTGTGGTTTCCTAATAGTCAGACTCGCTAGGTTAACTGACGGCTCAGATGGACTTCATGTGGTTTAGCCTCTTTGTCTGCAGTAAACCCTCCACTCAGACTGAATATGGGGCCTTGAATTTCTCTTTTTGATCTTTATCCTAAAATCAGATTTAACTGAGTGCTCATTAATAGGTCAGAGTTCACCACTGCTGCTACCTGTCAAGCATTGGCCGCACAGTTCAACAAACTGAAATTAGTCTGTCCATCCATAGCAAATGGCTTCTGAGAGTCAACTTTAGTTGCCAAGGCCCTTTTGTGTCCCTCTTTCTGTTCCTGAAAAACAATTGCCTTAAATCTCTTGTAGTGGTTGACGGCTTTCCACACAGAAATGATACTAGTAATTATATTGGCCTGAGCACTGATTACGATGTGAACTACAGAAGCCAAAACAAAACTCATGCACACACACACACACCCTCTCTCTTCCTCCTCCTTGTTATACTTTGTTACACAGATTCACAAGTCAAAAGAACTGTATGCTATATGAGGGTTACAGACACTAAACCTAACAGTGCCCTTTTCATGGTTTTGGTGCCTTCAATTATCAAAGTATACCTAGGACATAATGAGTGTTCTGTGGGTTTTATACATGAGAAGCACGTCTGTTTTTTTTTTTGTTTGTTTGTTTTTTTTCTTTCCTTAGTTTTGTTTTAATGCCCTGCAGACCATGTAAATGTGTGGATTTGTCTGCACACTCATTCACGCTCATCCATGTCCGCTATTTCACATGCCCTTACATGTTGACTGTGTGCTGGACAGAAAAGAGAATTATGAACATGCATTGGCCCCTTCTCCAAACATCCATGTAGTGATGCTCGTGTGTTTGTGTTTTTTTTTTGTTAATTATTTTAGTTTGGCAATGGAAGGATGCTGTTTAAAATCTCTCGCCTGTCTGGAGAGCATCATGGAGCAATTTGAAAAGTACAAAACTGCTCGACAGAGATGTACTTGAAATGTGATGTACTTGTGTAATAAAAAGAATGTGAGAATTTTGAAGATTTATGTTTAAAGAAAGTAAGGAAAAAAAAATAACAACTTAAAACATACAATGAACCAGATTGTTGTGTAAATTAAAAGTGACTGTACACACTTAGGCTTTTTTTATATGTTTAGTTTTTTTGTATGCAGAGAGGCAGTAGCTGTGCTCCATAGATGTGGCTCTTGTTTTGCAAGTTGTAAGCGCTGAAATTTGTGTTGAAAAGAGCCTAGTGAGAAATATAAGGCTCCATTTTGTACATTTCCTTCATGTCTGTATATTATTATGTGCTTATGCAGTAAAATACTGTACATTTACGCCACCAAATGCAGAGTTTTTTTTTAGTGTTAATTAAGTAGTGATGACCAGATCGTATTGAGACTTCGAATGAATCTAGGCTGATTTTGGCGGGATATCTTCTAAAGATGCCCCATGAAGAATATGCGCTTGTGGGTTTTTGATAGTGGTTGGAGACGGTATTTCAGAAGTGTTTTTTTTTTTTTTTTGCGGTGGATTGCAACTTGTGCATTACAAGGACTAACAATGGAGATGAACAAGAAGAGGAAGTTTCGCCTGTTTGAGAGTTGGCTACTTTGATCAAAATTCCCCCAATAAGTTAGGTTATGTTATAGTTTAAAAGGCTAGACGGTGTTACTTAACATGTAAAGATATTATCAGTAGGTTAATGTAGTCATATGTTAAATTTACTTATACAATATATCCATAGGTGAAAAGTCAAATTCACTCCCAATTATAATTTAAATATATTATTATACATTAGGTCTATAAAGCCTAATTATATAATATTATTACCCGTATTTATAGAAATTTACCACAATTGGTAAAGTGCCTGAAACTTCCTTAAATAACCATGGTGCAATTTTTCCAGTTATATTTATTCACCACTAGATGGCCTTAGTGAGCCTTTGAAACTGTGAGGCCTCGTGAAATGAACCTATTTGCAACACATTTTGGTGAAAAGCTTCAACAAAGCCTCATCTAGCCATCACTAGTGTTAAGATATAAGATACTTGGTAAGTAGTTGTCGGGTTTTTACCAATAGCTTGTCTTACGTAGCCAGGTAAGGGAGTCATCTTTTTGTGCGCCGCAGACCAAAAAGAAAAACACTCTCTACCTAGGCGCCGTCGATAAGGCAATAGTCTATGCGCTGCTGGTGGCTTTCTATGATTTATTGCCCTTCACAAATAGATATTCGTGGTGAGAAAAATCTCAAAGGAAACCTGGTGTACACATGGATGAATAGGTCATGGAAAGGCTTGAACTCTTACAATTTCGTGCCTGAGGTTACATAAATTCTAAATCTTTGGACCAGGGTGGTGCATCTAGCAGAGCATCTTGGTTGACGAGAAGTTCTCGTGTTTGGACGACCTTAAGAGAAAAGCTAGCTTTACAAGTGGTGGACAGAGTAAAGTAGAGCGCTAGCCTCTGGACAGACCGCCTGGCGGACAGTGAATTACTGAATCCTGTGTGTCATTGTGTCATTCAATGCCAGAAGGATTAACTTAAAATTAAGCAAACAGACATAAAAGCCCAGGGTCTTAGCTTTCATTTGAAACCAATTTTATGTTTCTAGGTAAAGAGGTTTTCAAGTTATAAACTTCTGAATGTCAGTAGGCCCTCTTGTTTACAAAAAGTCCTTATGGGAGTTTACGGGTCCCAAGCAAAATGCATAGACATATCTTTACAAATATGTATATTCAAAAATCATAATGTTGGTCTTTTGACTTAAATTTTTTTGTATAACAAGCTGAGAGATGGCGTTAGGGCCTACATTTATTGATTTGGGGGTATCATAAGGATGGTACCTTCATATCTTAGTTAGTACATAGACATTTGAAATGAGCGGGGGAAAAAACTTTGTTCTAACCTCTGTAACTCTGTGTCCATATGTTACAGAAACATACATATTCTTCTAGAAAAAAACTTGAGGGTGTCACCTTTCCAATCCCTGAGTCTAAAACTATGTAGGAACTGTCAAGCTTTTAATTTGGGTATGCCGTTTTTTAGGGGAAAAAAAAAGGAAAAATAGGGGCGTGCATTAAGGCAGCCTTTATCATAAAGAAACTGTTCTGGCAGATTGAAGAGAGGAAGTAGGCTATGACATTTTACTTTCGGAAATGAATTATAAAAGGCATAAACAAGAGCTTTAGGTTATATTTCGTCTTTGTTTCCTTGTAGTCATGTTATATTTGTTATAATTGCATAACAGTTGGTGTTTTCAGCATTTGGCAAATTAGTTGTGTCATGACATGACTGACATTTGTGTTTCAGTTAATCTGGGCCCTTAGTAGGTTGTTGTATTGGGCCTTAGTTTGACCTGAATATCACCATACCCAATTTAAACCTGGTCTACAGTCTGCATCATGCACCGCCAATAAAATGCAAATATGTACAGTAGACCTAGATACCTGTCACTAAGTCTATATGTTGTCAAAGTACTTCAGTTTAGGAGTAAGGACATGCTTTAAGTAAAATAATTCCAGGACTTTACTTTGTGCTGAAATGTATGAAGTGGTTGAAGTGCTTAAGGGGACTTCACAGGGAACAATCTGAGGTTTTACCCAAGATAACCCCAGATAACATTAAGGCTATGTGGTTAATGCATTTTTTTGCAACATCATTAATAGTATTCATGGCGGGACAACTGCAGTATAAATTCAATTAATGACAAGACTAGACTAAGGCAATACTGTGTTGCTATCAGGATAGTTGTAGGTTATAATCAGTGATCATTTCTACCTCCCACACCTCTTTGAAATACATCTTTAAGGACAAATACCTTAAACCTACGACCTAGCTCATTCATTAACCACAGATGGATCAAAATAGATCAAACATTCTCTCATAGATCAACATTCTTCATGGAGCTTGCCACTCTCACCGTCATTTGATTCATGTCTGACCTATAAACTAATATGTCATGTTTTATAAAGTATTCACTATCTGAGGATGGCTTATTGATTGGATGTGTATCTTTGAATGATCTCATCTAGATAAATACTTTTATTATAGGAATATCTGGCAAAGTCTTTGGATCCTGTCTTTGATCCTGAGAATAATACAAAACCATCGGTTAGAAATGTACTTATGGTGATTAAAAAGAAGAGATGTGAGGAGCACACAGTTACATGTAGGACAGATTACCTCTTTGGGTGCTGTCACGTATTTACAGGTTTATAACCTTCTCCGCAATCAGTCAGGCCAGCCTGGACATTTTATGGCTTTCCTTGACGTGCGAGTCCAAAGGCCTTGTGGGCTATGGTGGGCGTGGTGACAATTTGTACAAGAAATGGTTTTATCGAACGCCATGGTTACTGGCACACAGTAATACAGACTTTTACTCTGTATCATAACTAGCACAAAGGCATTTTTCAGGGCTCAATAGAATTTGCTAGTCTTTTATCTTTCATCCAGGTTAGTCTTAATCTAGGGGTGGAATTAAGGCTATAGTGCAGTTGTCCCTCATCGACACCAATGAAGTGTTTATAGTCCTCTGCTCTGCTATTCCTGGTCAAACATGTTATAAGGATATTTTAAGCAACGTATTACCTGTGGCCTGGTTGTGCTCTGCACTGGGATCAAAGTCTGCAGGTAATAAACTGGGTGTTCGTGAATACGCCTGTTTCCCGGCACACACTATCATTGATGTCTGGGTTAAGTGGACACCAGCAGTGAGCCACACAGCAGCTTGAGAGCAGGAAGGGGGTCTTTAGATAGACCACCCAGTGACCACTATTTACTGCAGGTAAATATTCCTGACCTTTGCCTTGTTGTTTGTTGTTTACATGTTAATGTGATGTTGTTGTTGCTATGTTGATGTATTTGTCATGGTTCTGAGCTCAAATACTACAAAGTTGATTTTTTTTTTATTTCAGTTGAGGTTTTTTTTTTTTTGCTGACAAATTACATTTTGTTTCAATAAAAAAAAACAACAACAACATTGAACTCGTTCATTGTAAGAGCATATTAGTGGTGTCTAAGATCTGATGAAAGTTACCTAACTTTTTATTGTGTTCTAAATGTTCTAGACAGATAGCATGTTTCATGAGAACAAGCTTAGACATTTAATCGATGAGAATTATCTCGAAGCAAAAGCATTCGTCATGGTTTCGTTTCCTACTCGTTACATTATTCGTTTTTGTGTGTTGTTGTTTGGGCTGCCATTTTGGTGCAGTTACATGATGCACTAGAGTGTACGCTTGAACGTTCTGCACTTTCTAATCAGAAAGGTAGATGCTTCGCATCAGTTCTGAGAAACAATATTTACTGCGTAATATTCTGTTCCTGTGCAGAGAGGGAACACAAAGAAATCAACCATGGTCATCCTTCAAAAGGTAACAGTTTTAATTATTAAGTTGTAATTATTACATCCCATTTTGAAAAAAGCAAGTAAAGTTGGCAAAAAGTTCTAATCTGCTAAGCATATGCCATGCATAAAAAGATTAGAAATTGTATGTTGGTCATTAACCTTGATGTCCAACTTCTGGTCTTAAGGGAGATTATGTCTGGATTGACTCCGGCATCGGAGTGCCCATTGGTGCCGAGGTTAAGCTGTCCGACAAGGGGGAACTTCAACTGCTTGATGATGAGGGAAAGGTAAATACTGTGAAAATACTGCTAAACTGCACTATATTCACTTCTGTATCTGTATGGGGTGGTTACCTCCTGGCTGCATCTTTACAGGAGCACAAGATTACCAAAAAGCTGGAAAGCTCCCTGAAGACTATGCATCCCACCTCCATCAACGGGGTAGAAGACATGATCCGTCTAGGTGACCTGAATGAGGCGGGGCTCCTACGGAACCTTCTGGTACGCCACAAAGAAGGCCTCATCTATGTAAGTCAACTACTGCACAAGGACACTGGCAAATTGTCTGTCGATTGAGTTGTTTGTACATTGTTTGTACATTTCTCCATATCCATCCATGTGGAATGACACAACTGTATCCAGAGGGACTTGACAAAAGGAGGCAGTTGCTGAAAGATACTTCCTAAAAGACTTTGCCCCATGGGTAATCATGGAATTGTTTGTTTCCATAGTACGATCTGAGAGGGAAAACAAATAAGACACATCACTGTCATGGCAAAAGATACTCAGCCTGAATAGAGCTTAAAAAATATATCGCTTATAAAGCTTATCATTACAAAGGGATCGCCCTGTAATCAAGAGAGATACTGTTGAACTAGGTAGGGATCAGATGAAAAGGGTTTTGAGTTTCACTGGCTTGAGCTCCCTCATAAAATTGCTTCCGTTGGTCTCCAGTCAGTTACATGTTTTCCCTTTCAACCTCTAAGTTGCTTTGACAACTGTAATAAGTCTTGTACTAATGTGTTAATCCACCATTAACAGACACTATTACAGATGTCTCTTTCTCTCCCTCCGTCCCTTTCTCTCCCTCTCTTCTCTCTCTCTCTCTCTCTCTCTCTCTCTCTCTCTCTCTCTCTTAGACATACACTGGCTCTATTCTGGTGGCAGTGAACCCGTACCAAGTGTTGCCTCTCTACACGCAAGAGCAGGTGCACATGTACACAGACCGGCGGCTGGGCGAGCTGCCGCCACACGTGTTCGCTGTGGCCGACAGCTGCTTCTTCAACATGCGGCGCAACCATAAAGACCAGTGCTGTGTCATAAGGTCAGGCTTTGACTGCCTTCTCCTCCTAATCTCTGGTTTTTCACAGGGAGGCAAAGGCTGCTTGTGCTCTCTGTTGTTGAGACAGCCTCTTAAGTAATGTTTATGCATTCAGTGGCTGGATGACCGTTTCACCGTATGTCATATTCACATTTAAATTGCATTTATGCATTTAACCAACATTTTATCAAAAGCGACTTCCAAAGACGCTGAAACAATAAGGCTACTAAGAAGAATCCTTAGAGAGAATACCACTAGGGAGTTTTTGGGATAGGAGGACAACGTGGATTCAAGTGCTGAGCAGTGATGAGAGGGGGAGTCATCTGAGTAGCCTACTAGGACTGGATATGCTCTCTTAATAGCTGGGTCTTTTTGAAGGCAGACAGGGAAAATTAAAATTTTCACCTCATGCATAAAAGCTGAGTGGCAGAAGTTATCAGGTTTCAAGTTATCAGGTGATTACAAGGTGATTATTATGTTTTCCTTTCTGTAAGTGACACAAAATTGTTTTCAGAATGTTCATAGTGCTTCACCACATGCCAAAATTATTCTGAAAAAAAAAGTTAGATGAAGACAGAGCATGAGTTAAAGAAATGTTTTGGTACTGCAAGGCCAGAAAGATTCTGATTTCGATCACTTTTGTGTGTGCCTGTGTGTGCTTTAAAGTGGGGAGTCGGGTGCTGGAAAGACAGAGAGCACCAAGCTGATGCTGCAGTTCTTGGCCGCTGTCAGTGGTCAGCGCTCATGGATAGAGCAGCAGATCCTGGAGGCCAACCCCATACTTGAGGGTAGGCCCCACACTATTGATAATATGATGATGATGATGGTTATTATTACTATTATTGTTGTTGTTGTTGTTGTTGATGATGATGTTGTTGTGTCCAGCATATGAACATTTTAGAGACCATTTAAACAGTCCAGATTCTGTTACAATTACCTAATAACTTCCTCATAATGAGGAAGCACTTGGACTAGATCAAATGGCCAGTTGGCATTTGGCAGTTGTCGGGTGTGTGAGGAGTACAATGTGTCTTATTGTCTTTTGTTTGTCTAGCCTTTGGCAATGCAAAGACTGTCCGTAACGATAACTCAAGTCGATTTGGAAAATACATTGACATCAGCTTCACCAAGGGAGGAGCAATTGAGAGTGCCTGTATTGAACAGTATCTATTGGAGAAGTCCAGAGTCTGTCACCAGGTGAGAAATGGAAGTCACTGAATAATTTTGCCATATTAGCAAAATAACATGTCATTGTCATTTATAAAGTTAGTTGGAGGAAGGAAATCTTCCAGAATGACTATTAATGAAATGTAAATTCCTCTCCCTGACTTCCTAGGCTACAGATGAGAGGAATTACCACATTTTCTACTGCATGCTGCTGGGAATGTCAGCTGAGCAGAAGAAGATCCTGTCTCTTGGGAGTGCTGCAGAATACAACTACCTGATCACGGTAATGCGTCATATCTAAAAGATAATAGCCAACATAAGATATCGTTCAAACATAATCAAGCTCGCCAGCTAATGGCTTTAGCTATTTTGATCTTACATTTGATAACTTTTTAAAGTTGCCCTGTGATGAACAAGTATCAGATGTGATGTGTTGACATGTACATTGACATGAGTACATTTGTGTGCCGATAGCAGGGTAAATGCACTTCCTGTGAGGGACGGGATGACATAAAAGAGTACGCCAACTTCCGCTCAGCCATGAAGATCCTCACCTTCACAGAGAATGACTCCTGGGAGATCAACAAGCTTCTGGCTGCCATCCTGCACCTGGGGAATGTAAACTTTGAAGGTACACCAAGACTGATAGAGTGGCATGAATGTAACCTATCTGTCTGATGTTCATTAATATTGTTGTTATTTTTGTTTTTTGTTTTTTTTAAAGAAACTATCCTAAACAACATGGAGAGTTGTGACATCCGCTCCTCTCTTCATTTCAGCATGGTTGCCAAGCTCCTGGAGGTATTTCTCTCAGTTATGCTTGTTTAGTAAGCAGAAATCAAGCACCTCTTACATTTTTTTAATCCTCTTCCCTCGCCGATTTAACAGTGATGTCTACTTAACTGGGACAGACCAGTGTTCCTCACAGTTAATATATAAAACTAAAATAAGGAAAATTCAAAACATTTTCTATGAATACAAACTATAACCTGTCTTCTACGATCTCTGACATAATTTATATCTACCAAGCACAGGGCCTCAGGTGTTGAGGTGGGTGATGGTAGCTGGTTTGATGTACATGTAGCTGGTCACATGTACATCAAGTCACATATTTCTGATTCCTTCTCACTGGTCTGTTCTGGTTAAGTAAAGTAAAGATCATTGTTGGACCCATTGGGTTGTGTATAGCTTCTCTGTCCATCGTTCAAACCGCTCTCCCTGTCGCTCTGTTTCTCTCTCTCTTTCTTAGTGGTCCTCTAACCCATTCTTTCTGATCATGCATTCTTCTCTGTTCTTAGGTTGATACTAAAGCTCTGGACGTGGGGCTGACACAGCGGTCCTTTATGACCAACAGGGAGAGTGTCTCCAAGCCACTGACCTCAGAACAGGCTCAGGGAGGCCGAGACGCCTTTGTGAAGGTTGGACACAGTTTACACAGTTACTTTAGTGATACCAATCAAAGGAACAGAGTAGACTTTCCTTGATTTTTTGTCATTTAGGTCAGATACTCTCAGTTTTGTAAAGCATTAATACCTGAATTTGATGTAGATATGAAATTAACTGTATAGATATTTTCCATTGTATTCATTGTACATACTGTATATAACACAAGGTTTCTCAACTGCTTTTTAGGCAATCTATGGAAAACTATTTGTGTGGATTGTCGAGAAGATTAACAGTGCCATTTCCAAGCCATTTTCGCAGGACTCCAAACCTCAGTCCATCGGCCTCTTGGACATTTTCGGTTTTGAGAATTTCAACCTGAACAGGTAACTCAATTTCTGATCATAGATCTCTTTAAATGAGGCTCTTGCTGTGAGAGATTTTGTAGAAGTCAGCAAAGCACAGCTTTGAACACCATGCCCCGTTGTTCTTTGTGTGGATGTCTGTATCACTATGTGTCTGTGTGTGTGTGTGTGTCTGTGTGTTTGTGTGTGTGTGTGTGGGGGGGCTGTTTAAAGCTTTGAGCAGCTGTGCATCAACTTTGCCAACGAGCAGCTGCAGCAGTTCTTCGTGAAGCACGTCTTTAAGCTGGAGCAGGAGGAGTACACCCGTGAAAACATCGTCTGGACGCTCATTGAGTACAGCGACAACCAGCGCACATTGGATGTCCTGGCTGTTAAGCCCCTAAATGTCCTCTCACTCATTGATGAAGAGAGTAATTTCCCCAAGGTCAGACACAGCTTCTGTGCATGGCTATTCATGTGACCCATCCACCCATACTTATTTTAATACATTTTAACAAATATTGATAATGTTTGTTTTGTTTCCATTGATTGCCATATAACAAACATCACAGAGCTAATTGGACATTTGATTGAACAGTTTAAATAATGAATTCACAGGGAACAGACACCACTTTGCTTAATAAGCTGAACCACCAACATGGAAAGTCAAACATCTACATAGCTCCCAAGAACAACTACGAGACACAGTTTGGGATTCAGCATTTTGCTGGAATTGTGTACTACGATTCAAAAGGTGAATAACGGCACATTTCAACTAGAAAACCCAGTGCCCCCCTTCCCTGTGTAGTGCTGCCGTGTGTAGTCTTACTCGTACTATACTGTGTCAGTGTGTTGTAATGTTATGGCCCTTTTCTGCTGACTGGTGCCAGCGTGGCTTGGCTCACAGTTCTTTTATTCAGTTCAAACCAGTTCAAAATCCAAATAAGTCGCATCAAGCTAATATCAGTAGCAAACTTGGACCATTCCTCTCCCTAATGAGCACACATATGACCTGTTGATGTTGATGATGACCTGTGTGTGTGTGTGTGCGTGTGTGCGTGTGTACAGGCTTCTTGGAGAAGAACAGAGATGCCCTGAGCTCGGACCTCGTTCAGTTGGTTGAAACGTCCAGCAACAAGCTCCTCAAGCACATCTTCCGCAACGACCTCTCAGGCCCCAACAGCGCCAAGGGCGCTGCCAACCCCAAAATGATCATCACTCCCAGCAACTCCTTACGGGTGAGTTCACCTCAGACCAGCAGCTGTATTCTGGATATTGCCATATTAATTCAACTTTATTCATTTCAATACATATACATATTCTGGTTCTGTGGTGAGAAACAGCCCTTATGAACAACTATTATATATATATAACAAGTATTACTCCCCCCACCCCACCCCCACCACCCCTTTCCACAGCAAGCGGCAGACAATAAGAAGCGTGTGCCCACACTGAGTGGTCAGTTCCGCCAGTCCCTGGACGCCCTCATGAAGACACTAATGAGCTGCCAGCCCTACTTTATCCGCTGCATCAAGCCTAACGAATTCAAAAAGCCCCTGGTAACCGACACTCACAGGACTACATCTGTATCGCACACTCACATGTTGAAACATGGGTCATCAAACATATTTTGACTGCTGACCTCTTTGTATAATTTTTTTACAGTTTATACAGTATATCAGTGTTCAAACTTATCAGTGTTCAAACTTATGGGGGGTGACCTCTTTGTATAGTTTTTAACAGTTTATACAGTGCATCAGTACTAATATAAGCACTCCCTTAACTCCTTCCCACAGACTGTTGCAATGTGGGACTGTTTTCTAGACTAGCATTACATCTTAGCATTGGTTCATTGTGGCGAATCGCCATCCAAAATTCAACTTTCAACAAAATTCAACAGCATTTTTAGCTGTTCATAATCTAATCATAATCTTACCGCTTCACAAATATGTGCTTTTTCATGAATATTTACGAAAATATTTACATAATAAGCTACATTAATGCTACATTAATTGGAAGAGTAGGATTAATGTAGCCTATTATGTCCCTTACTGGCTAATGTATTTCAAGATGGCGAATGACTATGGAGCAACGCCACCCATTCATGCCTATGTAAATCGACCATTTAGAATACTTGAAATTCATGGTGGTCGTAAATATTCATGAAAAAGCACATATTTGTGAAGGGGTAAGATTATGATTAGATTATGAACAGCTAAAAATGCTACACATTGTACCTTTAAGAACTCTGTAAACCATAATTCTGTGTCAACACAAGATCGATTCCAATTTTTCCCATTGGCCTGGAGTCTTTTAGGTGTTCCCTCCCATTGGCTGTGTGTTGTTCCTCAGCAATTATAGTCACCAAAATACCACTTGAGTTAAATCAAAAATGTGTGATCTGGGGTTTTATTTCAGGGCTATTGTGCTTTAGCATTCAACTAGCCTACATACTTTCTCTACTACTGTAAATACGTAACCTAGGCATTTACTATCAGCTGATGGCACTCAAAACACTGAATACAATAAATGAGCTTAAACAAAATGCTCTTGCTGGTGTTTTCTGTGCTCTGGCAAAGCTTATTTTTGTGCTTGTGGTAGCTGTTTGACAGGGACTTGTGCATGAGGCAGCTGCGCTACTCCGGCATGCTGGAGACCATCCGCATCCGCAAGGCTGGTTACCCCATACGCCACACCTTTCAGGAGTTCCTCACACGCTACCGAGTGCTGCTTAACAGCGCTGAGTGCAACCCCCAAACTGTAAGTGGATCCCTTTCCATCTAATTTACCTGTTTGTATTATTGTTTTATTTTTGTGTTGGGGTCCCCTTAGTAACAGACTTAAAACCTGACCTCCGTTACATCTGCCCGCCAACAAAAGCTACAGAACAAAACTTGACTTGGAAAATCTGACTTATGTTTTGTATCATATCACACAGGAAAGCACCAAAGACTGCAGTAAATGGATCTGCGAGAATGTCTTGACTTCTAAAGAAGAGTGGAAGATTGGAAAGACCAAAATCTTTTTGAAGGTATGACAGTTCACAGTTATCTCATGGCTTTGTCATCATATAGGGGGTTTCCTTTTCACACATTCTTAATCACTCAGCACATTTGTCATCATTTCAGTTGAATTTTTTTCTTTTTTTGTTCTCCTGCTGCTCCTGTTTTTTCACACCCATTCCTTTCTTTATTCCTCTCAGGACTTCCATGACACTCAGCTGGAGCTTGCCAGAGACAGTGCCCTGCACCATAAGGCTCTCATTATTCAGAAAGTTATGATGGGCTACAAGTACAGGTAATGGTGAGACTCCATCAGTCCCCTGGCAGAGGTCAAACCACATGATTTGCGTCAGGGATTCTTATATTTCTGCTGTTGCTTGTTTACAGGAGAAATTTTCTAAAGCAGAGGGCTGCTGCTTTGGTTGTACAGAAATATTGGCGTGGCCACAAGGGCAGAAAGCTTTTCAGAGTGGTAAGCCAACTGTGCCGTGGAGAAGATAAGAGTAAAATCATTGCACTCACATCATTGCACACATCATCAGCAACATTAAACACTTACAATTAAATTTTTATTTCACTTGTGAGCATTGGGTGATCTCATGTTTCTTCACTGGTGTAAAGTTTTTGGTGTTATAACAAGATTTGTAAAATACAGACATATACATACAGAAATACATACATGCAACAGCCCATACTAAATGACACCATCTCCTTTTTCGATGTCAGGTTGTCTTACACTGTATGTACTTGTTGTGCACTTAATTCCGTCAGGTGCGGCTGGGCTTCGAGCGGCTGCAGGCTCAGGTGCGCAGCAGGCAGATGCGCGCCCTGTATGAGCGCAAGCGGGCCGCTGCTCTCGTGATCCAGAAGCAGGCTCGCGGCCTCACTGTCCGGCGGGAGTACCAGCGGAAGAGGGCGGCCGTCATCATCCTGCAGGCCCACACGCGGAGAATGCTGGCTCGCAAGGCCGTGGAGAAGAAGAAGAGGGATGTATGTAGTTTGGGTTTGTTGGTGCCTGGTTGTTTGGGAACACTAACCGTTTCTCAAAGTCAAGAAAGCATTTGTACGGCTGCTTTTAGGAGGATTTCATGTCATTGGACCTTGCCAAATACTATTCCAATGTTAAGGATACTTCAAAATTCTATGAAGTCCTACTCTACTGAGTCCTACCTTTGTAGATTTTACAAGGCTGCACTGATTAATCCTCTGCATTCTTACAATACTCACAATTTTCCTTATGAACAGGCGATATTTAGACCAATGATTCTAGAGCACTTCACTTTAGAATACTTTTTACTAAGGTATGAAGCCTCGTCGTCATAGTGTACAGCTTCCAAGGCGAGTGTTCTAGTGAGGAAGCGTTCTTGACTTGAGAAACAGCCACTGTATTTTGTAGCCTCCTGACCACTAGAAAAGGTGGATGATGTGGCAGAGGATGGTATAAAATTGCTGCTTTACTATGGGCCTGTGGGCCTGCATGTGTACATCCTGTATGTCTATGTTTGAAGAGCTCTTTTCAGAAATGCTGTTTAAATTGAGTTTTTTTCTTATTTGACTTTTAAGTAATCAAATAAGACAAATAATATATATATATATGTGTATGTATGTATATATATATGTATATATACACTGTATCTATATATCTGTCTGCTGATGAAAAAATACAGTCACATAATAATGGGTAACACCCTGCTACTCTTTTGTGTCAGTGTTAGTGGCCTTTGAATTCTCTGTACTGTAGCCTGGTTGGTTTTCTTTTCCTGCCAGTTCACTGATTTCCTGTGCTCTGCCCAGGCCTTCCTGTCGGCACAGGAGAGACGGAACGAGGAACTGGCTGCCAGGGAGCGCCAGAGACGATTGGAGGACATTCTGCGAGCCAAGCGTGAGGAAGAAGCTGCCAACCAGTTTGTATCGGATGAGACAATGGACCAGACTATGGATGACATCTTTGGCTTCCTGCCCACCATGGTGGGAGGGCAAGAGGGCAAAGCCCCTTCAACGTTTGAGGTGAGAGATGCATGGGCGTTTTGCGTCAGCTAGACCACAGGAGAGCTGTATACCTGTTGTATGAAAGTTCATTGTGGGTCATGTTCTACTAGGAGTAACTTAATAGTATGGTATCTAATACCACTACAATTATTAATGCCACTAAGATTATGAAAAGCATAATTGGCATCTTTGTTCATTTTAGTCACACATTTGTGATTTTTGTTGCTTGAGAAGAAGCTTCCAGTTTAAAACAGACTCTAGGGATATGATGTCAGTTGATTTTTCAATTTTCAATCAGTAGATTGTTCTGGCCTGAATCTCTAATGGTAATGATAATATTTGGTTTTGCTCCCAGGACCTTGAGAAGCAGCGGCCAGTGATGGCGGAGATTGACCTCGATGAGGCTCCCATGGTAGACGACCTGCCCGAAGAGGACTACGACGACGACTTGGACGAGTACGCCTTCAGCAAGTTCGCCGCCATGTACTTCCAGGGTGCTGCCACGGCCACCTACATCCGCAGGAGGCTGCCCCAGCCGCTGCTCTACCACGAGGACGAGGGAGACGTGGTGGTAAGGCACACAAACTGTCAGTGTAAGGCACATGCCTGTGGACATATACTGTCTGTGGACAACAATCTGTGTCCATTCAGCCCATTCAAACACAGTACACTGAGCATGAACATAGTGGATGAGCAGTAGGTTCAGCAGGCAACCTGTTTACTTTTCCTGGTTGTGTATGAAGATTTTGTCTGCCATTTCTGTTTCTATTCAAGTCTATTCTGTTAGGTTAAAATGAATATTTCAGTAAATGTCAATAATATCATATCATATCAAATATCAATATTCAGTAAATAAGTCAAAATTATTTAATAATGTACTTAATAAATGTATTATCTGTATTAAAAATGGTTTGGAACAAGTGTCTCTTCAGAGAACCTATAAACATAAACACAAACAAACAAACAAACAAACACTAAGTAAAGTGCAGTGTAAGTTTAGTAATTACCTTGCTCCCATTGCCATTGCTTCTTTTTACTTTCTTGTTTCCTCTTCTGGTCCTGTAGGCTGCTAAGACAGTGTGGTGGCTCATTTTGAGATTCATGGGGGACCTCCCTGAACCGAAGGCTCAGCAGGTGCGGAGGAACGGACCCCGGGGTGTTGAACAGGCTTTACAGTCAGACTTGGCTGAGAGACAGAACCGACGTCTCAGTCACATGATTGGGATGAACCAGGTATGTGCGTGTGTGAGGTTTATCTGTGCTTCAGTTAAACACAGAGGGAATATGTTTCCGTACACCTGATACATTGCGTTGGTGCTGTGGTGTTTTCAGACGAGCAGGGGTTCACCTAAACTCTTTTTTAATTCGACAGAGAATGGGAAATGCAAGGCTGCGAAAGGTATCCGCTGCTCCAGAGGTCCCCCAGAGCAACAGAAAGGGCTCTACCTTCACCAACTTACTCTCCAGGGACCGTAAGAAGTCCACCATGCCAGAGGAGGTCATTCTCAACCGCAAGGCCTCCTCGAATCCAGAAGAGGCCCCTAAAGGCAGGAAATCCTCCATGTTCACTGACCTTCTCAGCAAGAACCGAAAGCCATCCACCGTCCCTGAGAACGGCGTTGCGAATAGAAAGACCTCCGCTGCAGTGAACTCGGTGAATCGCCGAAAGCCATCTATGATCACTGAGGAGGTAAGGGTTGTGTCCATATTTGTATGACATACTACTGGCTCCACCAAACCTAAACACTGTTTTCCCACACAAGGCTGAGGACGAGACAGATGCCCCCGTGTCCAAACCCCCCACGTTGCAGACGCTGAGCGAGGAGGACATGGGCGGAGAGGGCTTCTCCCTGGAGCGACCGTTGTCCTCCTTAGAGAAGCTTCACCTCATTGTGGGTTATGGCATTGTCAGACGTGACCTCAGGTACACTGGCTAATGAATGCTGGCGATCTCTGTTATCAATATAACATGCTGTGGGCAAAAATATCAGAGACCGACCACAAGCTGTTTTTGCGCTCCTTGACAAGAACATCTGTTTTGCGTGCATATACTGTAGATTTGCTCCGCGTTTACAGTGTCGGCTTTGATCGTTCCACAGGGACGAGATCTACTGTCAGATTTGCAAGCAGCTTCAGGACAACGCTGTACGCAGCAGCTTCTACCGTGGATGGATCCTGCTGTCCCTCTGCCTGGGCATCTTCCCCCCAACGGAGCGCTTCATTAAGGTCAGCCAAACCACTCCTAGTGACTCGTCAGACCTTTCAATATGCTTTGTTTTTATCCAGTACTCGCTATCCAGGGCAAAATGTAATAGCCAGTCTGGCTTAGTCATGGCTAACTATTTGACGGCTCCTTTCCTCTGTAGTACCTTCAAAACTTCATCCGCCTTGGGCCGAAAGACTATGCCCCCTACTGTGCCGAGAGGCTTAAGAGGACCATGAGTAATGGTGTTCGAGGAGAGCCACCAGCCTGGCTGGAGCTTCAGGTGAGATCTTGAACTCCTCAACTAAGATCTCTGAATGCTGACCAAGATAGAGAAACATAATATGTAACTACGGAAGCCAATGTGAATAATTGTGGAAGGGAGTGTCAAATTATCACACTATAAACCTTCCAATGATCTTTAATATCAGCATATTAAGAGTGCATCGTTGGTGTGGTCTGCATAAATGGGTATGCATCCCCCTTCCCCCTTGAGCTTTTTACTCCATTTTTACCATCTCTGACTGCACATTTTGAAGAACACACTAACCAAAAACAACCTAGTGTCTACCAAACTGAAGGAAATACTAGTAGAAAATTGAACAAGTAAAGTCCTTCCTCCCCTAGGCTACCAAAGCCAAGAAACCCATGGCCATCTCAGTGACTCTCATGGACGGCCGTCTCATCGGCTTGCCTATAGACTCTGCAACCACATCCAAGGAGATCTGCATGGCGATCTCCAAGAAGCTCAAACTCCAAGACCTCTTTGGTTTCTCTCTCTACATGGCCCTTTACGATAAGGTGAGACAGGCTGGCTCAGTACCACCAGCAGTTGCCTTGTGTTATCTGGATGTCATATTTTTAGATAATAACTGTGCGAGCTCAAGTGCGGTTGCTGAATCGGCCTCTGCTATCTCTCTACCCTAGGTGTGGTCCCTGGGCAACGGGCGCGACCATGTGATGGACGCCATCTCTCAGTGCGAACAGGAAGTGAAGCGGAAGGGCGGCCAGGAGCAGCACGCCCCATGGCGCCTCTACTTCCGCAAGGAGATCTTCACCCCGTGGCACGACTGCGCCAAGGACGCCATCAGTACTGACCTAATCTACAAACAAGTCATCCGGGGCCTCAAGACCAGAGAATACCAGTGTGATAAGGTACATGTGAAAATGAGTGCTAGTTTTCCTCCCTGGTTTAACGAAGGATAATGATTTATGATAGTAGCAAATGTCAAACCATTTAGCTTGATTATTTAAATGTCAATACCAACAACTTGTATAAATTCATGTGACTGGTTACTAATTCTGGTCTGTAATAACTCCTTAGTAATTAACTAATCTAATTAACTAACCTAATCTAATTAAACCTTTTCTTTTGATGCTGTTTTAGGAGGATGATTTGATCCAGCTGGCAGTGAAACACTTCTTTGTGCAGCATGGCTCTGACAGCAGCATGGAAAGTGCCCGGAGCGTGGTGGAGGAGTGCATCAACTCCACCCTGCTGGAAGCCAAGACAGAGGAAAAGTGGGTCCAGATGATCAGCGCAGGGCACAACGAGGTGAGAAACTAGATTTTTTATAAGAGCATGAAGCTCATTTGTTTGCTTGTGTCGTGTTGTTTGGAATTTGCCAAGGACAGTGTGTTTTAGGAGTCTACAGAGGAGAAAATGAGACTGTATGTTGTGCAAGAGATTTCATCTGATTTTGGCTCTTGGATCTAGGCTCGACGTAAAAACATAAATCAAGAAATCCCACCCGTATCCCACAGCATTTTTGCCAGAACTATGACGGATAGATTGCATTGTTTCGACGTGTGATTTGACTAGTTTATGTTACCCCATAGCACTGTTAAATCCAGCCAAAGCATCGTTAGCTCTTCAACAGAATGTTCAACGTTGTTTGGAGTGTTTGTTTATTATTGATATCATTCCCCAAAAAAATCTTTCCCTTCCAAAAACTTCCCAAAGAGTGAAGCAGTTGCTGCTTTGGTATGCTCATCTGCTCACCTCACAGCACACCAGCACCAAGTAGATTATTAATCTAGGGTGTGCATCTGTGGGCGTAATAACACTAAATGTGCTAAACGATGTGTGACATGTTTCCCCAGGGGCCGTATATAAACTCAAAGAAGAGAGCCCTCACTGTGAAGGCAGAGGTGGTGGACTACGCCAAGCAGAGATGGCCTTTGTTCTTCTCCAGATACTTTGAAGTCATCAGAACCTCAGGTCATTTGAAAAACTCATTAAAAGTAATTGGCAGCCATTTGTATAGTAATTAAATACATTGAGGAATGTAAAACACTGTTTACATCATATTCTATAAGATTAGATCTTTTCTACACATTTCATACCGCTGATGGTCAACAGGCTTTTTTCAACTTTTTCTAATGAATTTAGAACAGGAATACTAATAAGAAACTCAATCAGTGTTGACTTGTTGAGTTTGATTTTTTTTTTTTTTCAGGACCAGCTCTACCCAAAAACAAATTTATCCTGGCCATAAACTGGACTGGAATAACGTTCCTGGATGAGAGAGAAAAGAAGCTTCTGCAGCTCACATTCCCCGAAGTCACTGGGGTCAACACATTAAGGTTTTGGTTTTGGCCACTGCCTTGCCCTTAGAATGTCATGCTGCACTACAATGTAGAAGTGTTGTGGTGTACTAGAACTAGGTTGTTTGCAGTTGATTTGTTAAGTCATAATACAGCTGTATTTTGTTCCCAGGCCACCAGCACACACTCAAGCCCTATCTACGGTATCTCTTACAATTCTTCTCGCTCTCTCCTCTTCTCTAGGGAAGGAAAGGCTTTTGGTCAGTCTGTGTGTCTACTGAGCTTGAAAGGGGACTTTGTGCTGAATGCGCTGAATGCAGCAGACATAGCAGACTTGGTCACTATGTTCCTGGATGGCCTTAGGGAGCGCTCAGAGTATGCGGTCACTCAGCAGGAGGTCAATAGGCAAGGTGAGAGACAAGGACTTATTATTTCCAGTTTAGCCTTTAGCCTTTTTCATCAGTCGGGAGGTACTGGCTTACCACTAATGCCCATGCAAAAGTGAATACTTTTAATGCATAGATTTATGTATAGAAAATGTATGTATAGTAAATATGCATATGAAATACTTTTAGCGCATAGAAATGTATGCATTAAAAGTATTTACTTTTTCACCAGTTCACAGTGCTCGAGTCCATTATAGCTTTCATTCATGGAAGTTCAGAGGTGTTTAAATACGGACATTTAAAGAATGGTATGAACTGTGATATCCACAGCACAGTACAAGAGCATTTCTTTGTAATGATTAACAGTGACCTGTTGATTGGTCTCTTGTTTCAGATGACACCACATTCCTTAGCTTCAAGAAGGGCGAACTGATCCTCCTCATCAAAGATAACGAGTACACGCTAGACAGGGGGTGGATCAAGGGCAAGAACGACAGGACGGGCCAGATCGGTGCTGTGCCAACCGAAGCTATCTTGGTTCTGCCAACACTTACTAAGCCCACTAATGAAATCATTGTGAGTGTTTATTTTGTAGAGGCAAACTTATCATATACATTTGTTATCTTTTTTGTTATCTGTTATATTGTAATTATTTTATAATAATGAATTAGTATTACTGATCTGATAAGTGTCTAAGACATACACTGACTACTCTTTGTTTTCTGTGCACAGAGCTTGATGACACTGTCCCCAGATCAGAGGAAGAACATAGTTAACACCAACATGGGTACCAGCACAGAGAGATTAACCCTGTTCACCCTTAAAGAGTACTCAGTGCAGCACTTCAGGTAAGCAAGCTATTGCTCTGTGGAGCCATTTCAACAGCATCAGGAAGTTCCATTTACGAAAACCATTCAAACCAAGTCTGCGCATGAAATCACCTGTCTCTCTCTCTGGTTATGCAGACCCCCAACTAAAGATGTGAACAAGCAGGTCATATCTAAGGGTGCTGCTCCAGAGAGGCTGTGGGTTCACTCCAGGGAGCCCATCAGACAACCGCTGCTCAAGAAGCTGTTGGGCAACCCAGAGCCCAGCCACTGTGCCTGCCTGGCCTTCACTGATATCCTTCATATATATATACATCTACATGTGTATATATATATATATATATATATATATGGACACAACCGTTTATGGTGTGCATATGCATGTATAAAGCATGATTATGGATATGTGCCTGGGAAAGTATGTTTTTGTATGCATCTATAAAACACATTGGAACCTGTGACCCATGGAAGACAAAAACAAATAGTTCCTTGGGAAAACATGTATATAAACTAAATATATCTCTGATTTTATTATCTGGGCTTCAACATATGTGAATTGACTTATGTAGCTTTTTCCCCAGAGAATTTTACATTCCATCACACACTTTCCTCCCCAAACATTGTTAATCAAAACTGTACATTAGGCCAAAGAGAACAATATTTTTTCTTGACCTCATGCTGTGCACCTATCCTGAAGTACATGGGCGATTACCCAACCAGGCAGCAGCCGAACCCTCTGGAGCTCACCGATATCATCTTTGGACCCGCCGCTAAACACGAAGACCTGCGGGATGAGATCTACAGCCAGATCATGAAACAGATGACGAGCAACAATAACAGGTAAAGCCCACTTCCCCTCCAGAACTGAAAAAGCCCCTCTGGAATATGGAGGAGTAGTCACATATTGTGTTTAAATACAACAATCAGAAATTAGCATATTAGCATTATGATATGAAGCCTATATAGGATACACAGATTATGGGTAGGGAAGGTTTAGACACTGACACGCTAGTTGTGTGTTTTTCTCTTAACTGTAGTAGTTATTCAGGCAACCTTTCACCTTGCACACTTTGTCACCAAATACACATGGAATCTGGAATCGCTATGTGAAAAGGTGAAAAGTCATGTGCTTTTTCTGTTGTTATTATCCTACTCGTTATTATGCTCCTGGATCCTGTGGCTTAGCTAGTGTGTCCCCAGTAATCCTAAAGCCTGATTCAGCAGACACAAACACTGCTCTGTAACACTGAGACACTTTTACACAAAGTTTGTGCGGGAATTCGCACGTTACTCATGCTTGCTACAAAACAGAGGTTCATGTTAAATATTTGTGAACTGTTTTTTTTATTTGTATGTATGTATGTATTTACGTATGTATGTATTTATCAGGATGTATACATTAGAGAGAGAGAGAGGTCAGGTCTTGGTTGGAAAATATCTGTAAAAACAGTCTTGGTTTGCCCTGTACTGTAAGTTGCTCAAGTCATTAAGCTGTAAATTCCTGTGTGGCTGTTTGAGATCAGGCCCCTTCACTTACACAGCACACTGACTGCTCAGTTATTAGGACTCACAGTGCAACGCACTGAACAGGGATCTGTTTCCTAAAACCAGAGTTTGACACTTTTCTAGCAACTTTTTTGGATGCAGTGTAATTGTTCATTGCCATCCTAGTGGTTTGTAATTATGGTTTAGGAAAACGCAGCCCAAGGTTTTTCAATGTATACTGTATAATATAATCAAGACTAAATATGTATATGTTGAGGAAACATTCACTTCATATAGACTTGCATGGCAATTCCTGTCTGAAGTTTGCTTTGGATAGCATTGACAAAGAACCATAATAAATAAACAAACTTCTGTCTTCTTCTCTGTGCATTTCTCTGTCATCCTCTTGGATTGCCCCCCTCTGTCTCTCAGGCACAGCATGGAGCAGGGTTGGCAGCTCATGTGGCTTTGCTGTGGACTCTACCCTCCTGGTAACATCCTATTCAAACATGCCCAGCGCTTCCTGGAGACACGCCGCCGAGATCCCATGGCCGCGGCCTGCCTACAGAGACTGCTGGCCTCACTCAGGTAAGATGACCCTTAATGAGGGAATGAGTAAATTAATGAATGAATGAAACCCAACAATAGGTAAAGCAACAACAAAAATAAGTGTATCATTAGGAAGTCTTAAGTCTAGGAGGTCTTAAATCTCGATTTGAAACGGACGGAAGAAATTGCATTTTTATGTGTTCAGGAAGATGTGAAAGCTGCTTCACCACATTTTGTTTTGACCACAGGTTTTACCTACATTTTCTTTTACCACAGGTTTTACCTACGTGTCCTGAGTGACGTATTTGGCATGTATTGCTGAAACCCGTTAGATGGGGAATTAGGGCCTGTCCCATTTAGTGATTTAAACACAAGCAGTAATGCTTGTCAATTCTGTAAACAATACTAGGACTTCGGTATTAGATTAATGTGGTGTGATTGGCCTGTAAAAATACCATTGCAGTAACCTTATTGCTACCAATAGCAATAAAGGCAGAGATAAGTTTTATGAAATCCTTTATTGACATTAGACAAAAGACATTTTTGTCGTTTGTATCAGCTTATGCTCTCTTGAATATTACAAATAAAAAACTTTAGTGTAGTAATTATGTCCTGTAGTCCTCACTGAACAAATCTTGTGGAGGTGGAGGCCCTCACTAAAAGCCAGTGGAGAGTGAGGGGTGTGTCCGTCATTGAGTAAGTGAACACAAACACACCCTCTCCATCTGATCTGTTGGTAAGACTACATGGGCCTGACTTTTTTCTACATTTACTGTGGTCTCCCTCTTACATAAATGTGGTTTCGGTCACATTTGGAGGGTTTACTGTAATGCAGTCCACACTGCAACAGCTGCCGGCATCCTACACTAACATATAATAGACAAAATGAATGTGCAAAATTAGAAAAACAGGATGGAAGCTAATTTTGTATAATTAGGTGCAAGGCCTAATCTGATACAGTATAGGTTTCAGTTGACACAGTTGCAGGAGCGTTTCAATGGACTTCTCCTGGCCTGCTTCCCTCTGCTGTAAGCAGTTGTTCATGGGACAGCGCTACTTAAATGGCTTCTGTGCTGCTTGGACATCCCTCCTTCCTGGTGGCATTTCCTCCGTGTCGCTGACCTTTTGCCCACAGGCCAGACGCCTGCCAGGAAACTGTCACTTATTTCTTGATGGATGGTGGAGCAAATGGTTGTCCCAGTCACAGCTCACATGTCTGGACTGGTGTTGCACTGCAGCGCTTTAGTCCATTTTTTGTTTGTTTTTCAATTTAGTTGTAAAACACTGTAAACAGACACCATAAAGTTAAATGGATAAAATAAAGTAATTTGCTTTTCCTTGGGTGTGAAAAAGAATCAGTTGGTCAAATGTATTTACACACACACAAGGAATTTGGTCCCTGCATTTGTCTAAATTTTGAATTACACAGCACACAGAAGATACACACTATGCTGCCCTATGTGTGTGCAGTGAGTACAGGCATGTCAGCAGTTAATTTTTTTCTGTCTTTCCCCCAAATTGTAGCTGTGCAAGTAATTTTCTTGTCATTAATCTTGCCTGGCTGTACAGAATCGGTGGTCCTCCAGTACACCACTGTGCCTATAAACCGAGTCTCTCTTCTTCTTTCTTCTTCTTCTTGGACAGAGCTGAACCCAGAAAGCTCCCCCCACACAAGGTGGAGGTAGACGCAATCCGTCAAAACAGTGTCGAAATCTTCCACAAGGTCCACTTCCCCAATGACAATGCAGAGGTAGGCAGAGGATAGAGGTGATAACTGAACAAAACGGTACAGCAATTAACCCTCATTAATAATTAGGAGATCTGAACCACCTTAGTGACAGAATATCATACTTACTTTTATCATACTTACTTACTATTCCAAGAAATGAAATATTTAGCTACGGGCAGTCTTCTAGAGCTGGAAAGATATTAGATACTTCGATATTCAAAACTTTAATGTTTCAAATTTGTCTCTAAATATTAGTTCTTTCTAATGTGAGTATCAGGCTGTAATACTGTAATGTTGTCATGCGTCTCTGGCTTACAGGTCTTTGAAGTGGGCCCACGCACCAGAATTAAAGATCTCGCTCAGACCATTGCCACCAAACTGGAGCTATTGTCAGAAGAGGGCTTCAACATTTTTGTGAAAACCCCTGACAAGGTTTGCCCTCACATAGCAAACATTTTGTGCATTTGTGCATCTGTACATTGTAGTCTCACACTCAGTACATAAATGGAATGACATTGTCCATTGTCCATCGTTGCTGATCTCAAATCATCTGTGCTCTCTGTCTAGGTTCTCAGCTTGAATGACACTGACTACTTCTTTGACAGTTTAAGACAGATCACAGACTATTCCAAGAAAGCAAAGACTGTAAGAGACGGTGAGAGCTTAACACAATATCCTTCCCACTTTCAATAGAACATAAAACATATATATATATTTTTAGATAGCCATCATATGTGTAATACATGTATGCATTGTGAAAAGGCTATTCAAAAATAAAACTTAAATGAATGTTGACGGAGTGTGTTTGGTAGGTGAACCAGTCAATGTGCAGTATTCTGTGTTCTTCATGCGGAAACTATGGTTTAATGTTGTCCCTGGAAGAGACCTGGAGGCCGACCTCATCTTCCACTTCCCTCAGGTGGGTTGCCTGTTCCTGTCAAACCAATAGTGCCATACAGACCAGAGTGTGATGACACACGCATGCAGTAGATTAGATTAGATTTGATTCAACTTTATTGTCATTAAACATGTATGAATACAGGATAACAAAATGCAGTTTAGCATCTAATCAGAAGTGCAAAGAGCAGCAAGTGCAGAGTATACAATATAAAGTGTATAAAGTATAGACAGTATGTACAGTTAAAAGCACTATTTACAATTAAGAGCCGCGATGTACAGTTATGTGCAAATGAGATCAGTAAAAGAAGGCAGATCATTTAGTAGTATGTGTAAGTATGGTAGTAGGCGTACAGTGAATACTTTATATATATATATCAGCTTCTATGTGCTACAGTAATATACATATGGGTAAGTATGGAAGTGTAGAGGAAACAATAGGTATAAAAGGTAGTCTGTATTTCTGTGTTAATTGCTTGAAATCTATGATTGTCTGTGCAGGAGCTACCCAAGTACCTGAGGGGCTACCACCACTGCTCCAAAGAGGAAATGGTCAACCTGGCTGGCCTGCTGTTCAGGGTGAAAGTTGGTGATGACAAGAGCCAGATTATCACTATTCCTAAGCTGTTGAAGGAGCTGGTGCCCAATGATAGTATCAAAGACATGTCTGCCGATGCCTGGAGGAAGGTAAGAGAAACAAGGGGGGAGATAAAGGTTAAGACCAAGGGGGAAAAAGCATTGAGTGAAGGTGTGGTAGACAGAAGAATTGATAAATTATGTTTTAGTCATCAAATTGTAGTGCAGTGCATGTACTTTTATTTATTCATGTGTCAGATTCAGCAATGATTGCTTGCAAGATGACAGCCAGGCTTTCTTCCACTTCCTCTGTATTCCACTAGATAATAAAGGTCTGATATCTCTACACTCGATCATGACCTGATTATTTATGGAAGTGCTGCATGTCCCGTTCTGTTCACTTTCAGAATATCACAGCAGCTTACAACAAGCAGCAAGCTTTGAGTGCTGAGGAGGCTGCAGTGGCATTTCTCAAGGCCATCTTCAAATGGCCCACATTTGGCTGTGCCTTCTTCGAGGTTAAGGTAAGGCAGCACCTAACTAAAGGCAGCAGAGTTTTTTTAAATAGTGCTCAAAAGTACACAAATTCTGCTCATATCTGCACTAATTATATTTCTTTAACCTAACAGCAAACATCAGAGCCAAAGTACCCAGATATTGTGAGGCTGGCCATTGGCAAACAGGGTGTCACAGTCATGCACCCCAAAACTAAGGTGCAGAAAAGCTGTAAAAACTGATATTGCCTATATTGCTACTTTTATTTGATAACTTGAAATGATGTATTTTATCAGCAATTACACTTTTAGTAAGCAACTTCAAACTGTTTCTGTGCAGGATATTCTGGCGACGCACCCCTACAACAAAATAGCCAACTGGTGCAGTGGAAACACATATTTCCACATGACAGTGGGCAGCCTAGTCGGGGGGAATAAACTCCTATGTGAAACCTCACTGGTAAGCAACTGCTTTCATGACTGACAAAAGTGTGAGATTGTTGTCAAAGTTTTACCTTCACCTTCTGATTTATTGTTGACTCTGTGTTTAAGGGCTATAAAATTGATGACCTCATCACATCGTATGTGAACATGTATCTGATGGAGACCAAAGCAGCTTCACGTCCACGTAACCAGCGCTATCGCTAAGGCTAACTGGGACACATATTAACCACACACACAAACACACACACACACACACACACACACACAAACATACAGACTGTTTCAGTAATCAGCTTTTCATAATCAAGTAGAAAGTGCATAAACATTGAGTATCAAATACTTCAATAAGGAGCCAAAACAAATTAGCATTTGAGGTGGAACTATCGACATAATTTCTAGGCTAGCCATGTATTGTCAAAACAAAAGGTACTCTTTATTTTATTTTTAATGCTTTCATGATTTTCAAAATGTGCATGCCTGAGTCAAGCTTCACAAAGCTATTAACTTATTTTTTAACTTAGGAGCCACTGTAATAATGATTGACATTAGTTAAGAATATTTTTTACATTACTATATGTCTTCCCTTTATACAAAACTGTATTTTTTTGGCCCATGTTTCATTCATGTCAAATTCTCTGCGAGGCCAAATATTCTGTTTAGGTAATAGGGTTATTACACTAAAATAAAATAAATCTTGTTGTAACTGACATATTACTTTCCAGTATATGATATTTCACATTAAACCACACTTGTTGATCTCTTGAACCTTTACATTTTGTCTTAAGTTACTTCTATCTACTATCGACTATGTGTGGAAGCACATCTTTGTCTTCCCTTGCAGTCCCATAAATATTCATTCTAACACTACACATATTCTCTAACAAATGTACTGTAGCAAATGAATTCACATGTTTCAAAAACCAAGGACAACACATCATCACATGTCTGATTACAGCTTTTACCAGAAAGAGCTCTCTTCTCCTCTGATAGTAGTGTTTTTGTTTTGCCAGTAGGGTGCTGAAACTGAAAGCGAAACAAAAGCTTGCCAAAACTGGAGCCACACAAGAGCACCCAGACATCCCAATTAAGGGCTGTCAGTATGCTGTTGGCCCTGTGGCAGTGTCTCGGCCCGGAGGAGATAGTGGCCTCATTCAGCTGGGTCGGGTGTCATTAGCATATCGCTGTGAGGCTAGCGTGAGATGGAGAGAATGGGCCCATGTCTGGCACAAACAGCTGTTAAAGCAACATATGAAAGATATATTATAGCCCCCCACCAACAACACATACTCGCGCACCGACCCTGAGGCACATCTGTGCAGAAGAGGGGGTGTGTTGGGGAGATCTCTCCTGTGCGCTTATCCTTCATCCCTCATCTCAGCTAGTGTCTTTGGATCTGCTGTTTTGGCCCGTCCAAATCTCCCGGTTCAGACTGGGATGGGCTGTGGTGTGTCTCTAGACAGTTTACAGCCATTTTCTCTGAAGAGTTTATTTAGGTTAACTCTTCCAACTTATCTCTTCATCTCTCAGTCGTCTCTATGTCATCCTATTGACATTTCTGTCTCTCCCTTTCTTCTCTCCCTTCTCTTTTTCTCCTTTCAAATCTAATCATCCTCCACTCTTTCATCGAGTCTCCAAAGACAGCACAGGGGGGCTCTGTCTGCTGAACAGACCCATCCCCACCAGAGAGAATCGGAGCCTTTCTTAACCACACAGTCCATCATCTATGTATTGATATGGGAACACGGGTGGGAGGAGACAGTGCACGAGGCGGGCGAGAAAGTGCCATAAAGGTCTTTTGGTCTACCACTAAGGGCCCGTTGCCATGGCACCCCGCCTGGCAACCCGCTGCAGCCAAGGCACGCTATTCTTCCCCTCTCCTCCGAGCACTTGTTCTGACTCATGCTATTGTCACACGCACAAGTGGCCCTCAGAGTTAAGGAGAGCGAGGGAAACAGCGTGGTGGGGTTGAGGGGGGTTGTGATGGGGGTGGGGTCAGGGGTTCAGCGTCACGAGCACCCCGTCGGGGCGCACTATCTTTGTAATCAAATTTGTTGGGGAGAATACAAAAAGAGCCACAGTTTCATTCCTCCTGGGAAACATCCTGTTGTCCCCGAGACGCCCCTAGGCCCTGTCAGCCCTACGACCCTGCTCTGTCCTCCCCTGACTGGCCCTGCTCACTTCTGCCTCTGCTCTGGCTACGCTGGGTGTCTGCGCTCAGCACAGTAGGGCTGGGAGAAAAAGGAAGACAAGCTGCAGGGTCTGCAGCCCCGGTTAAACTGTTGCTTCTACTGAATGCCAGCTGTTATCTCTAACAGCCACACCAACTACAACCACGTGCTCTCTCTCTCTCTATCCCCTTCTCTCCCTCTCTCTCCTTCTCTCCCACTTTGCTTCACTTTCTTCTCCTCCTTTAGTTGCACTCCACTCTGAGAGGAGCTCCTGTCTGGTAAGTCATTTTTCTGCATGGAATTTCTTTCTCTTCAGTCAGACAAACAGTATAGGCAACACAAATGTTTTCAAGCTCACTTGAATGTTTCACCTCACTTATTCTGCTTGTTAGCCACTTGTTAGTTTTGTGTTGCTGATGATGCGTAACCAACGATCAAAGCTCTCTGCAAGACACGGTAGATTGTTGCATTGTGTTGCATTTCTTTCATGCCTTAGTAAGGTTCTGTGTTACATGCATTTACTTGCATTTACTTGCATTGGGGAGACTTTAAGACTGTTGGCTGGCGGTTTTGTGGCTCACTGACTTGAGCCGAAAGTCTTTGTAAAAAGACCTTTGAGTGTGGGAAGCACAAGGTGGAGCCCTGTCTGTCTCAGGGGCACCCTCAGACTGGCATGTTGTTCCCTCGCCATACACTGCCTGGGAGTTTTTTGGGCCGGTTTCAACACTACGCATTAAAGCACCCAGCTTTTTCCAGCCCCATCTCCCTCTGTCTCTGTGCACAGCCATGCAGAGTGTGTGGCTGACTAATGGGGGGCTTTGGAATAGCTGCCAGCCTCGTCACACTGGCCCCCTCGCCGTCCGGCTTTGTATAATCTCTCAAAAGACTCCGCCAACAAGAATTCGGCATCTTTCTTTATGTTTGCCAGGACCCTTGTTACGTCACAATGCTCCCAGAGGTTTTATTCCTCAGGTTTAATCCCATTACCCCTAAATCTGGTCCCTGTGAGCCTGATGATGATAAAGATATTTCCTGGATTTAGATGTTTTGAGGAATTGTGTCATTGCGTTAACAAATGATGGATCAAGTTAGTTCGTTTTTTTATCAGATGGAATTGCACATTAGAATGCCTCTGCCATTAGAATGTTTATGTTCTGGAGATTGTCAAATCCTGATAAAAATTTTGCTTGCTAAATGAGGGAGTGGAATGTGTGTGTGTGTGTGTGTGTGTGTGTGTGTGTGTGTGTATGTGTGTTTTGTTATCTTCTCCATCCTGAGAAATTTTGTTGGCCTGGAATCCCACGGCACCCTTTGAGACAAGTTTCCCACCTCCGTGCTTACGGGGAGAGAAGAGGCGTCCTTTTCTCTGCAGCTGGCTGCTCTGTTTATGTGCCCAGCGGAAGGCAGACACTCCGCTGGGAGGTGCAGTTTCATCTAAAGCAAGCGGTTGGGAAAAGTTCTCCACTTGCCCCATGACCTGGCATACATATAGTTTTAGGGGTGGACAGGCCTATCTGCTGCATGGGCTGTTTGTCAGTTGAACTGCTTTCATCTGGATGAATTGATAAAGGGATTGGCAAGCCTGCAGAGAGAAGTGATCATCCACCCACTGGTTTCACGCCAGGAGATGCTCTTAACAAAGCTAACTGCTCACTCCTGCAGCTGACCCCTGCACACACCCATGTGTTCTTACTTTCCTTGTGCGTTCTGATAATATTTGTCAGTTTTCTTCCTATTTTCTTAACCTCAAGGGGGAAAGTAAAAATGAACTTTGTTTATGTTTGGGCGTAACCTTCCAAAATTTATCAGTCTGAACTGGAGGTTCTCCCATGTTGGGTGTTGAGAACATAAATCACATTGGGGTCAAGCTAGGCCACTGAGAAAAATGAAACTTGCATGCCTCTTAAGCTAACAGCCTCACTGGGCTGGGGCGTTGGTTGCAAAGTGGAAAAACGTGTCAGTGTGAAATGCCAGAGGCTCGCGTCTCATACTAGGTCACCAAGGTCATCACAAACAAGCCCACCATGTCTTAAAAAGGTTGACACACCCACAGACGACTGATAGAAACACCTGTGCAAGTTCAATTATTAATAGACCGACTGATTACAGGCCAACAGGGTGTGGGCACATGCCGCCTCGAAGAGCTGTGCCAAACTGTTTGCCTAGTAGGAGTGGATGACCCGAAGACCCCTTAGCACTCTCAATTATGTGCCATTCCAGAGCAGCATGCCTGGGTAGCCATCTCAAGGTAGGGCAACGACTGGCACGGGCCCCTGAAAGCAGATACCAGGGTGTGTCCGCTGGTCCCCCCTCCCATGTCCAATGACCCATAGGTGGGACCTGGTTGATGCTTACCTGCTAGCTTTGTTCTGGGCCAGAGAGGGGTGTCATGTGCTCTTGTGTTATTGACACATTCCCCCGTTCTTATCCGTCCTTATTACGCAAGGAGCCAAACCCGCCAAAAAACACTGGTGCCCCTGATCATTAGAACATGCATAGATTCATAACATTTACAACCGTGAGCTGCCAAGGTCCTTGCCAACATGCTATTCTAGTCTATAACCAGAAGTTGTTGACAGAAAGTTGGATAGAGAATGATCTGTAGCTTTATGAACATTTTCCCGCCTGGATACGTGGAAATGTATAATACCTCTGTATCTGTTTTTGGGAGGTTCTACTACGCTGCATTCTTGGTCCAAAAATGGCACTGACTGAATGAATGAGTGAATGAATGAATGAGGCCATTCTAGTGGTCTGGCAGCGGGGCTTTTTGTTGCCTGTTTAAGAGACCGAGAGCAGGGTGCTCTTTGTCACACTTATGAATATGAGCGTAGTGAGGGCGTAGTGTTTGTCGAATGCCCAAGTCTTTTGTGTGTCACTGTGAACCCACCGGGAGAGCAGGGGGTGCTTTTAATAGTTTCACTGTGCACTTGCATGGCTAGATGAATGGTGCATGTCATCCAGCATTGCCTGGATTACTGACCTCAAAAGGTCTTTCATTAGCTTTGTGAATTATAACTGATCTCTGAGGGTATAGTTTGACATCCCTGACTTATTGCATGTGAAGTCATGCTTTGATTTGGATTCTTCACTCATTTCAGTTGCCACAGAGGTTCTTTTTGTGTGTGACTTTATGAAGTGACAATTCTATTCAATTTTTTTCTTCCCTCAGCAATGGAACCATTCAGCACCTCCCCCGATGTTCCCTCACTCCCATCCAATGTAACATGTGCACCCGTAGACAACACAACGGAAAACCTGATCTTCGGAAGTTACTACATCCTGGTCTTCCTCCTGGCTCTGAATGGCAACAGCCTGGCCCTGTGGATCTTCTCTCGCCAACGTGGGGTCTCCTCGCCAGCCAACGTCTTCCTAATACACTTGGCCGTAGCCGACCTGTCCTACGTCATCATCCTCCCTTTACGGGCCACCTACCACCTGACAGGTGAGCACTGGCCATTTGGCGAGATCCCCTGCCGCCTTGCAGGGTTCTTGTTTTACGTCAACATGTATGCCAGCATCTACTTCCTGGCCTGTGTGGCCGGAGACAGGTACCTGGCAGTGGTGCACGCCGTGCGCTCGCTAAAGCTCCGTCAGGCCCGCTATGCCCACGTGGCCAGCTTCTGCCTCTGGGCGTTGGTGAGCGTCTCCATGGCGCCGCTCCTGGTGACCAAGCAGACGTCGGAGGTGGACGGCATGACTGTGTGCCATCAGCTCTACCGCGAGAAGGCATCCCGGCGGGCACTGGTGTCTCTTGCAGTGGCCTTCACGCCACCCTTCCTGGCCACGCTGGCGTGCTACGTGCTCATCATCCGCAGTCTGCGGCGAGGCTCGCGCCTAGAGCCGGCTCTGCGTCTGCGGGCTCTGCGCACCATCGGCCTGGTCATGCTCATCTACATCATCTGCTTTCTGCCCTACCATGCTAGTCGCGCCACGTACATCTTGGGCTACAGCCTGGACCTCCCCTGCCGCACCCAGAGAGCCCTGGCACTGGCCAACCGACTCACCTCCTCCCTCACCTGTCTGAACGGAGCCCTGGATCCCCTGGTGTACTTGTTTGGGGCCGAGAAGTTCCGGGGGACGCTCCAGAAGCTGCTCTGCAGAGGGCAGGCCGCCAGCTCCAGTGCCACCAGCGGGGAACTCAAAGGCACGCACGAGAGCTCAGTGAGCGCCAAGTCTGAGTTCTAGATGATTGCGGACTGGAGAAATATGTTTTTTATTTTATGAACTGGTTTGGGCAGGACACCTAACCCTGAGTAAACCATGGATTGTCCTATATTTATACTGTATTGATCTATCAATAAAAATGGCATGTCCTTATCTCATAAAGATTGACATGAACCATCATATTCTACATTAAAAACATTATAATGTGGCATTATACTGCAACTTAATGTGAGTGGAATTATGTTTTTATTCAAAGCACATGGGACTATGTTACAGTGGATTTGGCATAAACTCACCATTTGAAGTGTCAACCACTTAAGCAACAAAAATATCCTCATGCTTACATTTCAACTGTGCTGGTGTGTGAATTTTTACTTTTATGATACAACTCTGTTTTATGTGTATGTGTATATATATATATATGTTCCATAACAGTGGTTGATGGTTATGGAAGATCATAACAAGCATTATGAACAAATACTAACAAAAAAAAAAACAATTTCAACTAAGCTAATCTCTTCCAGAGATATCCTTTGTGACAAATGTGACAAAAATAATCCTATGCATCTGTCTGCCCTGACAGAGTTCTGGGAATTGTTTCTGTGGTGTACAAACGTCATTTTTACATATTGTAGCTCTTCCTTTATAAAAGGGACTCCATTTACACAGCCTACTACCATATTCATTTGCTTGCTACAGATTTTGGTTATCCTGCCCGTTTGCTAGGCTGGCCAAAATTATGTCATCGTAAGAAAAGTAAGGAACTTGTAATTTTTAAATTCATGGTTTCACGGCTTCTCAAGTAATTGTGAAAATCACAAAGAAATATTTAATCTTTTTCAGACATTCCTATTTAATCCATTAATCCCAAAACAACCACATTTTGTCAATTTTCCCTTTGCTATTTCACATACGATACTATGCAATCTTCCTTGTGCAGATAATCCTTCAAGCCAAATCTGTTTGCTGTGCCATGTGATTTTGAGTTTTGTACACACTATATTACAACAGTGTTTTTTATTCTTCACTGTTATTCTTTACTGTTTATATTTTTAAATATGATCTTTCATGATACAATATATCAGTATTTCAATAAATATGTTACAGTATGTGTGCCATGCGGGGCATTATATTTGACTGAGCAATGCCAACGATTCACAAAAATAGACTGCATGCAGAATTATATTTTTCTGTTTAAAATTATGATTGTTTCTTATTTTCTATCTAAACAGAATTACGAAAAGGTTTTTAGAAAGTTTCTACAATCAAGGATCTGAGTTAAAAGCTCTGGATGATAAATCTGATCTTACATCGCACACTAGGGGGCAGGATAGTGTCAGAGACATTTTTACACATATTTTTTAATTGTTTAGTCATTAAATATAAATTTATTTTTTACAAATATATTTTGTGTAATTGTGTTTTGTACACTCAAAATTATTATTATCCAACATTCTTGTGGCAACACAAGCACCAATTTTTTTTTTAATATATTTACTTTTTGCAAATGGTTACATTATGTGAGTGGAGAGGATTAAAAAGAATGTTTACCCTCTTGACCGTAGGCCAAGTACTTTCTCCTGTCTGACAAAGCTATTTCTGTGCTTAGTGGTACCCCACACTGCAGTAGCTGTAGCAGCTTGTTTGCTATATATGCTCGAACATGAGCAACTGACTGTGAACATGTACATGCAGTTGTGTACATATCTGTGTGTGTGTGTGCATGTGTGTGTGTGAGAGAGAGGTAGTATGTAAACTCCATGAGCAAGAGGGAGATTGCTCTTGGGTTCTCTCTTTATGCAACACCCATTGTGACTTGTAACATTTTTTTCTTGCCATTGCTTGTTCCTCTTCTTTTTCTCAATTTTTTTGCACGACTTCCTTTCTTAGGCTGAGCATGGGAGGGTATCCTCTCTAGAGCATAGCGGGCAGAGAAGGTGTGTGGGTGTCAGAGAGTGTGTATAGTGTGAGCATGCATATGTTTGCATATGAAACATTTGCATGCACGTGTTGCACGATGAATATAACCTTGACTGTTGGGTGTGAGTGTGTAACTTTTTGTGCGTGCACACTGCACAAACAATTTTCTTTGTGCCAGCATATTTGTGACTGTGCGTTTTATTTCACAACACACTGACATTCAAAAGCATGCAAAGCAAAGCAAGGGCAAACATTTGACATAACATTAGACACGGTAACAAGGAGGCATTACACACTTGATACCATTTAGACTGTGAAATTACTTGTTATTTGTATTATTAATGATTATTAATCATCAAACTATAATAAACTAAAGCTTTCATTTATATATTGAGACTAGCCTTAGACTGACTAGACAGGATAATTAATGCCAGACTATGCTATTGACTGGTTTCTGACTTAAGATCAGCTCAGAGGACTTCCCCTCTGATACCAGAAGTTGCCCCTCCCTCCCTTTCCACACACCCCCACCCTCCACCCAACCCAAAGCATGCGCAAGCAAGCACACACACACACACACACACACACACACACCAGATTAAATGCCAACCTGCCTCACAACCTATCACTGCCCTGCAGACTGTGCGGTGAATGTGAACTTTCCCTCTGCAACCATCAACCCTCCACTGTACCCAGTAGTCTTCTCTTGAAACACAAACACAGGATTATTCTTTATTCAGGGTGAAGTTAGTAATGGTTAATAATTACTGGAAAGTTCTGGAGCCAACTATTTATGACAATAGCCTGTCCTTGTGAAGACTTTGCCATTGTGTGTCAGACAGGAGGGGTGGAGTTAGCCTTAGCGGCTATCAGCAATGTGAATATGAAATGAACGCTAGTGTGGTCCTCTTCGTCTGTCTTGTTAGGCGTTTTGTGTGCAGAATGAGGAAGTTCACAGCTGTATTTGTGGCAGCTTCCTTTTTACAGCTTTCGCTCCTGTAACAGGAAGAGAGTGAGAGAGAGAGAGAGAGACAGACAGACAGAGCGAGAAAGGGAAAGAGAAGGACAGAGCCAAGAGACAAACAGAGAAAAAAGAGAGCAAAAGACAAGCGCAAGAGCAGAGTGACAGACACAGATCGGATTAAGAATAAGTAAAGGAGCGCAGCACCATGAGCCGGAGCATAAGGACAGGCTGAGGGCCCCTTAAATGTTCTCTGGGCTGCGTTTGAAAGCTACAGCAGCAGCAGCAGCAGCAGTCTGACTAACCCCCGCTGGCCTGAGCTGGCAAACAGGACGGGGGACTCCACCAGAGCCTAGGGAGGGGGGCCAGGATGTCCACTCTCCAGCCATGGTACCATGGCAATATCACACGATCCACCGCCGAAGGGCTGCTCTCCAAGGCAGGCAAGGATGGAAGCTTCCTCCTTCGAGACAGCGAGTCCATAAATGGGGCCTATGCGCTGTGCGTGTTGTAAGTAGACTAGACTTGCCAAGCTGAGGCACACACACACACACATAAACACACACACGCACACAAACTCATATGCACACATACACACCACGTGTCTGCAAAATGCATGTTTTTTTTTCTTGGTTAAGTTTTTAAATGCACACAATGCTCTGAACTGACTGAATGCTTTATAGTGACTAAACAAGCGACATAATTTTAAGTTAAATTAATAAAATGGCAGATGAGGCACATCAGACTGCAGGAAAATGCTTTTAGTTTCCATGCCTTTGGACTAATATGCTTCATAATAGCTAGTTTGATCCATGGAAGTAGAGATAGGCCTACTAAAGTTGATAGTAATATAGAGACTCTAATTCGTGAACAGATGCACCAGCATGAGGCATCTCCTCACTGCAACACAGATCTTGTGTAAAGCACCTCTGAAATCTATTGATCTGATTTGATTCACTGCTTCGGTTTGCATTGTCTACAAACAAGTCTGTTTGAGGATTTGGTGTAATCTCTTATCAGGGGCCTGCAGGGCATTGATTTTATCAAGTATTTATCATTACTCACTATTACTTTCATCTGACATATTGAGCTGTTCTGACCCAGAGTTGTTCAGAGCGACACAAAGATATATGTCATTATCACTGCTGATGTAAAGAGATGCTGCTAAGATAAATCCAATCTGGAAAAAACTCAACACAAACCATCTGTTTTTTTTTTCACTCTTTTCCCTAACTGCCTTTGCACTATGTGTAATGTGTTGGCTCATTAGAATAGCAAAGTTTATTTTTACCCCGTTTTATTTTTTGGATTTAAGTCTTTTCAAAAAATGCTTGAAAAAACAATGGAGTCAGGAGCATCAGAGCTGATGCCTCTCTGTAAAATCATCTATTTATCAAGTAAAAGAAATCCAGTGCCTCTTGAGGCGTTTATGGAAATGTAGTGGTTAGGCAAAAGAGCAAGCCATTACTATGCACACTACCAGTAAAACTATACATTACACTACTGAGTTACGCAACAGAAGGCTACATTTGAACCAATTCATTACCTGTCTTTGTGTGGCTATGTACTGTATGTGCAATTGCAATATTTCATTTTCAAATGTAGGCCTGATCTCTCTCATCACCTCCTCCTTGACAGGTACCAGAACTGTGTGTATACGTACAGAATTCTCCCCAATGAGGAGAGGAAACTCTCAGTTCAGGTGAGAAGATGGCCGGGTCCACAGATGGTATAGCCTTGAGGAGGCTTTAAGAGCACACACACACACACTCTCTCTCTTTCTCTCTTTCTCTCTCTCTCTTTTGTGTGTAGCTTTACTGTGCTTGCAGCCATTTTGATTTTAAACACATTCTGAATACTCACCGGGTCTTCAGCGGATCACTGTATTTCATTGTGATGTTTTTCTAAGAGAATAATTAATTGCATTTCTTTTTGACATTTCCACTTTCTATTTACTGATTCTCCTTTGCCTTTGCTGGGTTGGATGTTCACAAAACAGGGGCTGACTGGCTATTTCAGGCTTTAATACTTCTGCTTTTAGTCAAAAAATTGTGATGTTGTAATTTTGTCATGGTGGCAAAGAATGGAAAGTATATATCCATTAGCGATGAACTGTACAAAACACGGTCTACTCTAATTTGCACTAATAAGTGCCATGAAAAAAAAAACATGATCATCATTTAGTGCCAGAGTTCCGTCCTCCAAAAAAAACTAAAACCATATTGCCTACAATGATTCTTTAAAACAAAAATAGATCATTAAATGCTTGTTCATTCAGTAAGCTGCATGTCGATCAGCCTAAGTCATTTGCCACACATTAACCACCTGATTTGTTTAGACAAGTCGACATGAATGTGTAAGAGAACAGGGGCCTGCTTTGTGACAGCTGGCTCTTCAGCTGCTCTCTATCTGCTTGGCCCCAGCAGTGTGTGGGCGTCACATTTCCCGAGTGTAGAACACTGCCTCTTTTGCTCAAACTCGCTCGCTCTCTGCCCGCATAGCCTGTTCACGGACTAACCCTCCCCACATATTAGCATGTGATTCAATGTAGGTCGTTTTTTGGTAAGCTGTGGACGTCACCCACAGGGGCCACTTCTTTGGTGCTTGGTATGTCAGTGTCGATCTTTGGGTTGGACAATGCGCTGAGCCCACAAAAATTTGTGTCTCAAAATGGTCGCCATGAAAGTGGCACTTTAGGTCAAAGGATCACTTAACCCAACATGGCTGCCAATGACTGAGAAGAAATTCCTTGAACGAAGTCCTGGTGAAGTCCTGGTATTACTTCAGTAGATTCTTCCTCTTTATTTTTTTTGTTGCTATGCCAACTCCTCATTTCTTAAGTTCCCATCAGGGTTTGGAGATGCTCATGACTTCCACAGGAACTAGAGTCTATTACATCTGAGGTGTCAAATTCAATTTTGGTGATAACCATTACTCTTTCTGTACATAAAGTCAATGGTGATAACATCAAAAGTAACCTTTTCCAAGTGAAAATATAACAAGGGTGGCAAAAAGATTACTTCTGTAACCTTTGATGGCTTTCATAGAGATTAAATCAGTACTTCCTTCACACACATTTCTAGGGAAAATAATGAAATACATGAGGCTAAACAACTTCAGAAATTTGGACTCCAAATGTTTTACTCCAAGTGCATACATTTAGAGCATTTATGAAACTATTCACAAATTGCAACGTCACCTTTCACATGTCTATTGATTTACCACCTTACAAATCAAACGCTCGCACATGAGCAGTCTATAACAAACACACTTCTGTTCTGGGGAACTACTGTAAGTCAGGGGACCAGAGGATTAAGCATCAAAGTTCTTGGATAACACAGTGGTGTTTGAACTTCAGCGCAATCCTTTTGTTTTGGCTCAAAGAAGAGTGAGCTACACCATTGTTTGTGACACAGTATGTGCTAGAATACTGAAAAGCAAAGTGTGTGTTTGGATTCTGTAAGTGATGGCGTCTTTAGATCTAAATCCACTTATCTGTCTCATGTTTGCCCCTGAGGTTTTCGGGCACTTTGTTCATTCATTCATTCATTCATTCGTTCCTTACCTTCAGGCCTCTGAGGGAGTGCCTATTCGTTTCTTCTCCTTGCTGCCAGAGCTGGTGGAGGCCTACTACAAGGAGAACATGGGCCTCGTCACCCGCTTACAGTTCCCTGTGCAAAAAGAGGAGGAACCGGAGGAGGAATCAGGTAAGACCGCAAAAGATGGTGCCAGTTAAGGATGAGACAATTGATAAGATTTACAATTGTGATTACAAATTACACAATTCATGAATCGTAAAAGCTCCCCTACATCTTGCTATGGTAACATTCCTAAAAATGATGTAGTAAAACATTGGCGTCAAAAATGTGTGTAGGCTATATGTCTAGATTTTTCTCTACTGTCATGTAGGCAACAAATTAGACAACAGTTAATTCTTGAGTCACTAGTAAACCTGGTATTTTATGCAATTACAGTTCAATATTTAGTTTTTGTAGGCCTACATTGTTATGAAGTAAGTCCTACCAGTAATGTAAAATAAATTGATTGCTAAAATGCCACTGAATTCATTTCACAACCTAAAAAGAGATTGTGTATGACTAGATGAATATTATTTGTTAAAATTAGTTATTAAATTAGTTAAATTAGTTGCCCTTATTTCAGTTTTTCTAATTGTATAACTGTGATTATTTAAGCCATCAATTTTTTAAATCTTCTAAGTCTGTACTTCTGATTTGGCTACACTCATACACCAAAGCTACGTTATTCTCAGTGTTGGGGAGTAACTAGTTACATGTAACAAAATTACGTAATTTAATTACAAAATAAAAGTAACAGTAATCAGTTACAGTTACATTGAAAAACTGTGTAATTAAATTACAGTTACATTAAGTAAATATTCAGGATTACATTTCAAATGACATATCTTCTGCAGTGAAACATTTGTCGTCATGTTTGAATTGGAAACTCCACCCACTTTACTAAGCAGTCTGCACTGCACTGATGACTGCAATGTCCGATAGAAACTCAATGTTGGCCAAGCCCAGGGATGGTCAACCAGTCAGAGACCAAGAGTCACATTTTTACTGTGTTACCGCAAGGGCCACATCATACATGGGCACACATTAATATCACCCCTTTCTGTCACCCACACCCACCCACCCACCATGTAAGGCAGAATAATTTGCCATTACGTTCAACAAAAAACTATAAACTCCCCCGTTTCAAACGTCCTGTTTGTCTTCATATTTTCACTTTGCTGTGCATTTATTCCCTGCCATTTTGAGAGCGAAATTAACAAATTGTTTACTTAAATGATCTTGCCCCCTGCCAGAACACTTGACTGTATTTTCATCTCACACACATGCACATTTGGGAAGCGAACACACACGCGCAAACAAAAATTTCAATATTAATGCAAGAGCCGCAAGAGACCAAGCAAAGAGCCGCATGCTGTCCAGGACCGCCGGTTGCCCATCCCTGGTCTAAAAAGTAAAAATGAGCTAGCAATCACACAAAATAGACAACCTCTAGTTAATGCACTGAAGTCTAAGGAGTTTGTAGGGATCTTTACAGCAGTCAGTGTTGATTAATACTTAAAGGGTAATCCATGGTTTTAAAAACTGGAAATGATTAAAAGCTGACAAAATTCATTCAAAATGTGGGAAAGTAATTAAAAAGTAATCAAATGTAATTAGTTACATTACTTTGTTAAAGTAATTGAAATAGTTACACTACTATCACATTTTAGATAGAGTAACTTGTAACTGTAACACATTACATTTCCAAAGTAACTTTCCCAACACTGGTTATTCTTTTGTTATTAGGCCCACAATATTCCTTGCGTAGCCCTATACATGCATTCCTTGCATGCACAGCAGGTATAATTAACCTGCGTGCGAAGCAAACCTAAAGATCCTCGAATTACCAAGTGTTGGGAATGCCTTTGAGTGTTGCAGAGTGTTTTCTGTTACACTGTGTGCTGACCCTCCTCAAGTGTTTCTTCTTCACACCTCCCACGCATGAAGTGATAAATGTCACCAAGCCGAGGTTGAAGCCACATCCACACACCCAAACACCCAAAAATGTTAAACCTGCTAAGAAGAGATTATGAGAGGAGAAAAAAATCTAATTAAAATGTGTTACTTGTCATGGTTTAGCCTTCCAATTCTCACACTTGCTGTTCCACACGGACAATAATAAGAACATATTCCAACAATTGCTTACCACAACCACAGAGCCAGTGAGCCAACCTCCACAGCTGCCTCCAAGAAACTTCACGCCAGTGAATGACATCAGGGAGGAGCCGACCAAGGGAAGCGAGCTAGCCCGTACCTCAACCTCCATCTCCATCTTTGAAACATATACACAGCGACTGCAATATGTTGATATGTCGAGGTAACCTACCCGTTCTTTGCTAAAAAAAATTAGACTCTCTAAAGATACACGGATGCACCGATAGCCTACATGGCTTCAGTGAAATGACACGTGGGAATATTATCTTCGTAGTTTTGATTTTTTTTTCCATCTATGTTTTGGTTCAAGGGACCAACCACAAACCGCTAACCACACGGGCTAGGGCTATTGTTTTTAAAAACAAGATTGTCTTAGGTCAGTCATTTTCTTTTTAAAATGGATGAAAAATAGGTAGCCTACCGTTAATATTGAATCAGTGGAAGATGACGTTTTTGAAACTTCTGCGCTAGGCCTAGGCTATTGCAAATAACGGAATGGCCCCATGGACACATTGTATTCTTACATCTAATTTGTTGCCTCTTTTTGTGTCCTTTTGATTGCCAGCATCCCCGAGGATCATCAAAAATATATTCTAGAGTACTTCCATTACAATATTACCGCTGACACAGAGCAGGTGCAGAATGGCAATCCCACTCTACCAAATCTAAAGAAGCTTATCTTTCACATCTGTAAAAATCTAAACAGGTAAACATGTTGTTTGCAAAATTCTTTATAGCCTTTATCCCTGCTTTATAAGATGAGACAGGTTGACATTATATGACTGATGGTGGTATCAGCTATAACCAAAAAGTACAAAAAAAAAAAAATTGTATAAAAACTTGAGAAAATCTCTTTAGCCTGCAAGCTGCTTACATCTTAATGCTTTCTAGCCAAGAAGTGACACCATCTTACAAGTGAAAGATTTTGTACATTTTAAGAAAACCAAACACTTTGTAGCTGATGCCAATAACAGTCTTAATTAAAGGGATCCCTTTAAATATGTAGATGTGACTGAACTTTCTGTCTGTAGTGAAATTAGTCGCACACTTCCAAGTCTGGATGCTCTTCAGAAGGTTCTTGATCAGCCAATGTCACCCGGAGCTGGCAGATTAAGGAGTCAGGTAGGGCTACTACTTAATCAAATACCGATCTAGCTAGAAATTAAAATAAATAGGATAACTTGTAAGTCTGATATGAAATGAACTGGATTAGTGTATGAGTGCTGTTTTTACCTGGCCTCATCCAAGCCTTTGGGTTCAGTATTTACAAGGCTTGAACTGCAGGTACAGTAACGTAAGTCTTAGATAACTGACCTAAAATCATGGTAGTGTTGTTTCAGTGAGGATGGGTTTGTTCTTTCAGCTCTCCACTGATCTAAACCAGTCTGTGGCCTTCAAACTCGAACAGTTGACCAGGTTACTGTACTCCATAGAGGACAAGGTAAATCAAAATCATTTCACTTATCATATTTTATGTGCTTTAACTTTAGGAGTAGGCCTATAATACAGAGAGCTTAATACAACATTGTGTTCAATTTTTAAATAAATGTGTTCTCTATTATATGTTTTCTTGTAGACAAAAAATGCTGTGTTTGAGACTGCTGGGTTTGATGGAGGCCACAGGAACTCTCTCATTCCACCTGTAACATTTGAGGTGTGAAAAAAGTGTTGAATCATTTTTATTTATAACAGGTGGCTAATCTCTATATGCCTTCAAGCAATTAATAGAAGGTTTACAGTTAACATTTTATTTGCTGACATCAGAAAGGCTCTTTTAGAAAGACTCTTCCCCCTGTACTTGCCCAATCAAACTAAATGAAAAGGTCTTCTGTACAAATTCATGTGCTTTGGCCTACGTTTAATCATTGTTGTTCTGTCTAAGGTGTAATTCCAATTCCATATAGGTGAGATGTTGCAGGATTTTAGCGCAATTTGTTTTGTTTTTTTTATCTCAAATCGTAGGCATCTCCCCTTGATTGTCTAGCTTTCTGCCCCCTGAATACACTATGAATAAAAAACTGTCCTGAAAGACAACACAGGAACTGTAGTACTCAAACGAACACTCATGCAAACCTTAACACAACAAACCATGGCAAACCAATCAACAACAAGATGGTAGAGGATTCACATTAACTCCCAGCCCATCTTGTTGCAGATTGGTCGGCCGTTGTTTGTTAAGTTTAAGTTCTGATCCCCGTCAGTGTTTGTTTGAATACACCACTCTCCACTCTTTGTATTACAGCCCCTGTGTTGTCTTTGGAGACTGGGTGGGTTGTGTAATAGTGTATTCAGGGGGCAGAAAGCCAACCGATCAAGAGGAGATGACAACGATTTGAGATTAAAATGAAATTGCGCTAGAACATCTTTAAGGAACATGCCACCTTTATTTAACATTGTATTCTTCCCCTAACTTAGACAAGTTGATACATACTAGTCTCATCTCAGTGCGTGCACTCAGTTGCTCTGGCAAGCGATGCTATTTTATTAGCATTTAGCTTAGCCTAGTTCTTTCAACTGAGTCATATTTCAATACTGAAAAGAAAATTTTTCAATATTGAAAATGGTGCCGTGTTCCTTTAAGGCTGGAACAAATAGATTGGGACGTTTTTGTGTCAACAGGTGAAATCAGAGTCACTAGGCCTTTCAACCAAAATGTTTCTTAAAGTGGATGTAGAGAGTGGAAAGTTATTTTTCAAGAAATCCAAGGATGGGCCAGATGATAAGTACTATGTGCACAATAAAAGTAAGTTCTGATTTTATTTTCAGAACTAAATAGATATACTGTATATTGATTTATATCTTAGTGTTTATGTTTATGTTTGTGTGTGAATATTTGATCAACGGTGATCATTTTTTTTCAATTTGCAGTTTTGCAGTTGGTGAAGTCCCAGAAGATGCAGACCAAACTGGTGATTATGGTGGAGACTGAAAAAGAGAAGACATTGAGAAAGGAGTATGTCTTTGATGATTCCAAGGTATTCATTCTTCAAAATGTCAAGTGCATCAGTGGAGTTTGGTACTTTGTTCATCATTTACAGTGTCACAGGAGAATGCAAGCAGGCAATAAATGTTCTGGTCTTTGCAACTTACTGGTTCATGCAACTTCAAGTCTCTCTCTCTCTCTCTCTCTCTCTCTCTCTCTCTCCCTCCCTCTCTCTGTGTGTGTGTGTTTCAGAAAAGAGAGGGTTTCTGCCAGCTTCTCCAGCAGATGAAGAACAAACACTCAGGCAAAGCAGAACCAGATATGATCACCATCTTTGTAGGCACCTGGAACATGGGTAAGCAATCACACCAGTAATTATATTGACTCCTCAGTGGGGTATAGGTCTTATATAATGTCACACACCCTCTACCATGGGTGTCTGTCTTCATCCTGCTTCAGTCTGCAGGGCTTCACTTCGGCACTAGGGCTGCAGATCGGGTATGCTCAATTCCGATTTTGTGCTCATATCCGATTTTTTTGATTGTATGTTTACATGTACTTTCGCTAGTGACCAAATCCGATGTTTAAATTTGCCAGACACTTGAAATGGCCCGCATGCGCATGGGCTAAAAGTTTCTTGGAAAACATTATGTTTAGCCTACGGGACCTGCACCAGTTACCACAGAAAACACATTTTATTTCACGGGGTAACAATTTCAGTCACACAAGACCTATGCATGTCTACGTCGACTAATTAACTAATTGGCTGCATCTGAAAACAAACACTGTTCCAGAATGGACGCGACAGAATTATGTCTGCTTTTCGCTTTCAAAACCCTGTGATGTCCTCCTCATACCAATATTCTGAAACAGAGAAGGAAAAAACGGGCAATAATTTCTGCATACGCGTACGCTGCAATTATTGCTGCTACCTCAGCAATTGAAAGGGAGATTTGGGTCCGCGAACGGACGCACGACTGGTGGGAGCGAGTTGCCGACGCCTATGGCCACGACGAATGGGTGGCTAATTTCAGGATTGGCCGGGGAACTTTTAACATGCTCTGCCAGCTCACCCATTCTGAAACTGATGTCATTAACAGGCGTGAAATTGTCACAGATTAATGACATATGGGACGCATTGCACAAGAATATCCAATTTGTCTGTTTAGACTGCAGACACATGAACAAATATCCGATCCATATCTGATTTAAAACCACATAGGAAAGGGGCCTGTATGATCATGTGTTTTTTTACTGTTTACACTGTGGTGGCAAACATCGGATACGTGCCACATGAGAGCAAAAAATCGTATTTAAGTCACTTCAAACTGACAGTGTATACACAGCCTAGGTGTCCCTATCCTACTCTTGAGTCTGTTTGCAGATTGGCTGAGCACCTGGGCACCAAATGCACAAATTGTCAAATCCATTATTTTTTTTGTCTTTACAAGTTAGATTAAAGTGCATATGACTTGTATGAAACAATTGCTTTTATTTGATTGATTTAAATCAAACAAATTGCTAACAATATGCTCTGTCCAAATCTAACGATGGGCTCTGTCTCTCTTTTTGCAGGCAATGCCAATCCACCACACAACATCACCTCCTGGTTCCAGTCTAAAGGCCAGGGAAAGACTCGGGATGACACAGCCAATCAGATCCCTTATGACATCTATGTCATAGGCACACAGGAGGATCCACTGGGGGAGAAAGAGTGGGTTGACATCGTCAAAGGTGCACTGAGAGACATCACCAACATCAGCTTCAAGCAGGTCAGCTATTGGCTATTTGAGTTCCAGACATCCTGGTTTAGACATTTGACAATGATGACGCTAATGTTACCTGGATGTTACAGGTGGCAGAAACATGAGGTTGAAATATCGATGTAATGTTAAATTAAATGAAAGGGAAAGGATATGTGAAAGTTGGTGTGGAAGTGTGGATCAGTAAGTGTAGTTGAAGAAGTGCCAGAGAGAGTCAGAGTTAAATATTTTCTAGTGTCTCTTAAGCTAGATATATGAAGGTGTTCCTTTACCTGCTTATACCCTGGGTAAATACGTAATATATATTACTGTATATTCAGTCAGTACAGTCTGTACATTGCTACTACAACAACATTAGTCATAGTTATACATGTGTTTACGTTTCTTCAGCCTGTTATGTTTACAGCTACTTTAAATTAAAGGAAAAAAGTGTCCAATGCAGCAGTTCTTACTGTAAAGTGATGTTCCATGGTATCAATATTTGTTTTCTACATTAACTGCTACTTATTCTACACTACGCTTTCCTGTTACAATAATGACAGATTGCAACTCAGACATTGTGGAACATCAGGATCATAGTGCTGGCAAAGCCTGAGCATGAAAACCGCATTTCACATACCTGCTCAGACAGTGTGAAGACAGGAATTGCCAATGCTCTGGGTTAGCAATACTTCCTTACTTTTCTGTGTGTGACCATCCTCTAACACGTGTCAGCTCACCACCTTTACTGTGGTATTTACTGGTACAAGTCTTGAAGCTGTGAAACAAAACTACTTTTTGTTGTCAGATATGATCTCCATGCAAGCTTAATATGCAAAGGAGTATTTGAATTTGCCCTCATCCCACCACCAACAGCTTCATAATAATGTTTGTGTTCTATGTGGACCTTCCCGTGTGTTTAGTCGTGTTATAGTGTATTTTTTGACAGACAATCTGCGTAATCTGATATGCGATCAGTTTTGGTTCATCTCTAACTCTCTAACAGTCATTGAAGATTTCTGTAAATCAAGTGTCTGCTTTGTTGCTCTTTCAGGAAACAAGGGTGCAGTTGGAGTGTCATTTATGTTCAATGGCACGTCATTCGGGTTTGTCAACAGTCACTTGACCTCAGGAAGTGAGAAGAAACTCAGGTATGTGTCATTTCACGGTTGTGGTTAAAATAAAATAGAAAATCTAATGTGTAAATCTATTACCCCCTTTTAATACATTTGTTTTCTCATTTGTTTACATTGTAGTCATACCCTGAATTCATATTCTTAGTCTTGTAATTGTAGGTCTACAGTGGGTTGTGCAAGAAATACATTCGGTTTGAAACTGTTAGAAGCATGTAACTATATATAGAAATATTTTACAACCAGTTTCGGTACACGTTTTATTCAGAATTATCACTGTGGTAAAACGGGTACCTATATCTTTGAGTTGGTTTAACACCTTCACTATTTATGTAGCCTTGTACTCCATTGAACAGGCTAATTAAGCAGGCTAATTTAGTTTTCAGCGCAACAGCCTACCCACAAATAACATAAACGACTGATCGGAGGGCTTTTTTTCCCTTGCACATTCACTGATGCTATCCATCTGCTCGCTGTTAGGCGAAACCAAAACTACACCAACATCCTACGTTTCTTGAACCTGGGGGATAAGAAACTCAACCCCTTTGACATCACCCATCGCTTCACACACCTCTTCTGGCTGGGAGACCTCAATTACCGGATTGACTTACCATCTACTGTAAGACAAATTTATACATTGTACACCGTCATTTCAGACAGAAATAGTCAATGGCCAGTCACACTTCAAGTTCCTTTATTTGTCCTATGCAAGTTAAGACAAGGTCAGCATTGCAATGAAAGGCTTTGGATGGAAAGAACCGCACCAACTCGCGAGAAGTACTATACGCACAATATCTATAAACAAAAAACTAAAAAACTATATAAATACACAATAGAAAATCAATACAATAACTGTACATTCCATCTACAGTATATATTCCAATTTAAATAGGTTAAGGTTACAGGGTTAAAAAAGGACAATAAAAGTTAAGTGACCAAAGTGACGTTTCTGTAAAGTTTAATTATGTTGCACAAAATAATATTACTGCACATTATATGTTGTAGCACATTGGGTGTGGTATTGCACATTGCACATGTGTTGCAGAAATTGGAAATATTGCACATATTGTTCTCACATATGTTCAGTAGCCTGACAGCCTGGGGGTAGTTACTGTCCCCCAGTATGTAGTTAACCAAAATAAAATCCATAGTTGTGCTCCTGTTCCATGGGTGGCTATCCTTCTTCTAACTCTCTGCCCCCATAAATAAAAGGTTCCAAACTAAAGCTTCAGAAAAAAGCAGGCTCTGTGTCCATCGCATAAAACAGCCAGGCACGTTTCCACCATCTCCCCTGCAAGCGGTTAAATTCTGTCGCTGCTTACATCACCGAGACAGGAAGAAAAGACTGCTTTGCATTGTTCACCCCTTTTTGCAGGAAGCGGAGACCATTGTGGCCAAGATCAAACAGCAGCAGTACCCAGAGCTCCTCAGGAACGACCAGCTCACCATGGAGCGCAACGAGAAGAAGGTCTTTTTGCACTATGGTGAGAACTGAGCTGTGTAATGTAGAAAAAAAAGAAGGGGGTGAGGAAAGAGACAAAGAATACACTTTCACTGTGACCACATGTGAAACCCCCAGCATTCTCATCAGCACCAGCTATATATGCTTCAGCTCCCAGACCTGCTGGCTAAGCTTTTCACAAAGTTAATATAATAATAATAATAATAAATAAGAAGTAAAAGCTTTTTTTCACTAATATTGTACGGATACATGATGGTACATGACACCATCAAATGCAAACGCTACAGGAGTTAGCTCCTGTTGGTCACCACAGCAGTGACACTCATTTGCATCCACTCAGTATTTAAAAACAAACATGCAAAAAGATGCACATGAAGCAATTCAGTGCTGCAGGATGTAACGTATCTTCATTTACACATCCCAATAGGGCTGTGATGTGACACTAATTGGGCCAGGATAACCTCTTTTACTTGTCTGGCCTGTAAACGTATCTGTTTTTGCCGTCTTGCAGAGGAGGAAGAAATCACCTTTCCACCCACGTATCGTTTTGAGAGAGACACGAGGGAGAAATATGCCTACACAAAGGCCAAAGCCACTGGGGTAATTTTAGTGTTCCCACAACTTCGTTTTTAATTAAAGTTTGAATGTTTTTTAATGAAGAATACAGCATATAACATGCAATTAAACTGTCAAAATTTCAATCAATCATTTCATGAAATGTGTGGCTTGTGTAACTCAGTAAACTTTTGTGGATACAGATGAGGACATGAAGGGCTTCTGGTGCTCTTGTGCTTTTCCATTTCGTATTTGCAGCGTCTCTGACAGACTCACTTCCCTAACCTCTCTCTGCCTCTTTCTCTCCCACAGACAAAATATAACCTCCCATCCTGGTGTGACCGTGTTTTGCGCAAGTCCTACCCATTGGTGCATGTAGTCTGTCACTCCTATGGTGAGTATGTATTACAGCTACAGCTCCTTGGTCGCCATTTTTATTTTGGACTATCTTGATTTTGTCACTACAAATAAGAATCTGGCTTCCTCTTCTTTAGTTGTGTTCCTATTGAATCTAACATGTGTGGCACACCACCTGTTTGACTGTAGGCTGCACCAACGATATCATGACCAGTGACCACTCACCAGTGTTTGCAACATTTGATGTTGGTGTGTCTTCCCAGTTCATCTCCAAAAATGGTAAAGTGTGGCTTCTCTCCCTCACAACAAATTCTCCAGTTTAACTGTGACATGATAGAATGGCAGAAAAACATAATACTTCAAATAACCATCTTTATTTTTGCAGTGTGGTGGAAGAACTCATACAAAAAAATATGTTTGTTTGTGTATGTGTGTGTGTGTGTGTTTATTTAGACCCCACCAAAGATTCTCAGGGAGTGATTAAGCTCATGAACTGTGTAGCCAACCTCACAACAAAGTCCAAGACCCGATTCTTCATCGAGTTTCATTCCAGCTGTTTGGAAAGTAAGGCTCCAGGAATGACTTTTGCATATTTTTACCACGTCAGGGAGCGTAATGTGTAGTCTCACCAGTACATTAAATGTGTGTGACTCGTAGAGTTTGTGAAGAGCCCAGAGGGAGAGAATCAGGAGAGCCCGGAGGGCCACATCAAAGTGCGCTTTGGGAGTCAAGTAGAGGTAATCTAGGCACTGCACTCCCTGTATTTGCAATTGGAGAGTGTGATACTCTAAGGGCATTAAGACTTTCTACCTACACATACACTGTAAAAAAAATACACACTTTACACACGGCCTGCCTAACTACTTTCAGTTGACCAAATTTTGTGTTGTGCTGATTCGCAGTATACACTGACATTTGATGTGTTTATATATTCTGCATGAATATATAAACACATCCCCCCCCCCTCGAAAACCATATAAACCGATACTTTAAGATGGATAGCCTAGCTGTTATTGGTGGACTACTTACTGTTCACATTACTTATGTTAAGTGCCTATGGACTATTATACTGTATATGATGAGAATGCTTCTGTACTAACAAAAGCACTGACTTCTCAGTGTTCAGTGCTCAGTGTTCTCTAATTGGGCATTTTAGGCCAGTGCCTTTGCCAAGTATACCAAGCCGTAACTTTTAGCTAATAGCAGGTACAGAGAACCTGTTCGGTAGCACTGTTCTGTAGTGTAGTTTCACAACTGTCTGACAAATGAAGTGAAGAAGTTCAGTAATTGCTCTTCTTATGCGGTTTGATGGTGATGGTCTATGATGACTTGTTCTGCTCACTGTCGTTGGTCAGCTCATACCCATCATCGCCGACCCAGAGTACCTGCTGGATCAGCACATCCTCATCTGCATCAAGTCGACGGACTCCGACGAGTCATATGGTGCGTGACAGCAGCCGCTACAAACTGTATATATGTGGGAGTATGGGGGAGTTGAGAGTAGTGCAAAGGTTACAGCAGTGAGGTTTGAGGATGTATGTATGTCACATTATTAAATTAAGGGTGGATAAGTAGAGGATGGTCTAGTCTAGACTGTGAGGTTTGAGGGTGTATGTCACTTTAGTAAATGATATTGGATAACTATGATGGTCAAGACTGTGAGGTTTGAGGGTGTATGTCACATTATCAGATAAGGGTGGATAACTAGAGGATGGGTACCTAATACTAGACAGTGGGGTGCCTAAAATGATCAGTACATCCATCAGCATAGTACAGTACATGGAACTAACCCCTGGGGCAGCCATGGCCTACCGTTTAGGGCTTGGGGTTAAAACTGAAGAGTTACTGGTTGCATTCCTGACCAGCAGACTGTGGACCAGTAGACCGGTGGCACCTAACCCCTCACTGCTCCCAGCGGGCACCACTGTAGAAGGGAGCTCACTATGGCTAGTGTGTGCTTCCCTGCACTGTGCATTTCACTAATTCACGAATGGGTTAAAAGCAGAGACAGAATTTCCCAATTGGATATGTATATACTGTTTATATATATGTATATACACACACACCCTATATAGCTTATTTGTACTTATACTTACCTTTTCGAATCTCAGGTGAGGGCTGCGTGGCGTTACGTGCAGCAGAGAGTTCCTACACAGAGTTTCATGTCGTGCTCACCCATCATGGAGAGCATACGGGGACTCTGTCTGGTGGCATACAGGTCCACACCACAGAGGGCAAACAGACCGAGAAGCTGTACGGTGGGTAACCTTCCAACACACACACCAGTGCTACTCTTTCATATGATGAAGGCTTATAATGTTGTGAGGGAGTTTCATGCCTCTTAGACATTGGGGTGAATCTCTATATTTCTCCTGTGCTTTCAGACTTCGTAAAGGTGGAGAGAGATGACTCCGGGGCTCCCCGAGGCAAAGGGGACTTCAACAGGTGAGACTCAGCGACTTCTCCGCTCTCCCTTCTTTTTTTGTCCTTTTTTCTGCTTCTGCCCACTCTTTTTCTCCTCTCATCACCTTTCACCCAGTATGTGGGATCATGCTGTGTTTGCTATCTTTGAATAGTTGGGCATCTTTACATTAAGGACTCAATTATTAATATTCATGTTACCCCAAGCTATTGGAGCTATTATGGAAGCTAACTTGTAAGGTGCCAAGTGATGCTTTAAAGCAGCACCAAGGAGTTTTGAAAATCACAAGCTTGCCATAAGGCAAATCAATTGTTGTTTTACAAGAACTATAGATCGCTACCCAATTAGACAAACTTGTTTAGTGCCATTAATGCCGATAGAGAAGTATCATTCACCTTGTTACCATGTGATGGACCACAATTGTGAAAACATTATTTTGAGGTTTTAAAAAGTCTTTGGTGCTGCTTTGATTCTGATGCCTTTCCCACAGGTCCATGATGTCAACAGCGGACATCAGCAACCCCAGTTACATGGGAGTGGGCTACAAAAGCCAGGTGGACAAAGGCTGGAGCTACTCCATGCCTGAGAAGAAAGGCAACACATACACCCACGTCCCCAAGGACTCGGGTGTTGGAAACGTCTCCCCAAAGAAGACATTTGACCAGAGTGTGCGTAGCCCTACAGGGAAGGCTTGTGAGCTTGAGTGAGTAAATTTTTTTTGAAGTATTTTTGGGGGCTTTTTGCCTTCATGCAGATACAACAGTAGAAAATGACAGGACATAAGTGGGAGGTGAGGAGATGGGGGATGATCAGGAAATTACCTCTGATCGGACTCAAAGCCGGGTCCCCTGGATTGCAGGTCCCCACTTCCGGGCTAGCTCCCGAGGTGGCTATGTTCATACCATATCTCCTTACTAATATGCTTGCATTGGCTGTAGCTGCAGGTCTTTGTAAGACACCTTGGTCTTATATTTGTAGAAGCGAGGAGGATATGCCAGCTGAAATGTTTGACAACCCCCTGTACGGTTCGATGAGCTCACGTGGGAAAGAAGCTGAAGCCCTGCCCCGCAAAGACCACCTCTCTCCTCCCGAGGCCATCTTCACCTTCCCCAAGGCCCCCGAGGGTGGGGGTGACTCCTCGGACCGGATGCCGCCCGTACCTTCGCCCCGCAACCGCTCCTACACCTACTCCGACACCAAGCCCCAGCCGTCCTCCACCACATCCACTGCCCCTGTGTCAGGGGGCGGGGGGCTGCAGCCCCAGTCCTACACCAAGAAGCCAGTGGTGCCCTCGCGCTCAGAGGGGGGTGTGGGCACAGCCGCCAGGCCTCCTCTACCCATGAAGAGCCAGCCGGGGCCCCCTCAGCTCAAGCCCAGGGACTATAGGGACAGCTCGGAGCTGCCCAACAAGCTGCGAGGGCCCAGCAGACCCAGCCCCCCCATCCCCAAAGAAGGTAAAAGTCATTCTGTTTGTCCTGGCACGGTTTGCACACAGAGAGCTAACTTGCATTTAAACAGATAAAATTACGCTTTTTTCAGTGATTATGTCATGTTTCAGAACACTGACTACCAGTCTAGTAGAACACTATGGTAAATGTGACAAATTGCTGCCTTGACAAAATACTGTGCACTGTATCACCTAGTTGGTTCTTGGGTCATTTTGGTTTCATTTTGGGTCAAATTGTTTTCCAACTATTCTGTGTCCTGCAAATATGCTTGGAATGACATATAGATCTAAATGTATCCCCAGATAAACATACTGTGAAATGCTGCTTGTGTGCAAAATGGTCATGAAGAAGTTCCAGGTGACAAATATATTTTGGTCCAGACTTTCTGGGTGGTTTGATACCACTGATCAGAGCTCTGAGCTGTGTTATAATGAAAGTTGTGCTGTGACACAATAGCTTACAATCTGCGTAGTTTTTACTGCATGGATTCTGTGTCATGTGTGTAAACAAGGAGCGAAGGATTCCCGTCAGTAAAATGAGTTCACAATCAGTCATTCCTGACCTTTCCATGTCTGTCTTCACAGCGCATCACGAACTGCCCCCGGCTCAGAAAATGGGACGTCCGATGAAATGACCAATCAAACGTGTCACATGCCCTTCCTCGCTCCATATTGGAATCATGGACAAAATGTGTTTCCATGAGGACGAAGCACAAACCTTTATGCATCACTGTATATGTGGCATTGCTAGTTGCACCTCCGAGACATTTGGCATAAATGCATTAAGAGAAAACATCTGTCATTTGTTTTTAACTTCTATGCCTTAATCTATAGTCACTCTTCAGCTCTGTTGGAGTTGTCCAGTTGCCTTGATGAACTGTTGTTGAATTATCACTGTGCTGATTAAGATGTTGCTTTGTGGAAAAGATGTGGAAATAAAAGGTTATTACCTCAAAAAGTTAAAGAGGGTAGTAAATCTATGAATTTCTTATATTTCTTTTACCATATTTTGCCCCTCTTGGGTGCTCTCTGCTCTGAAGAGATATGGTTTCTTTTCCTTCAAGTAGGAGGTTGCTGAGTAATGGTAACTGCATTACCGTGTCTACCCTGCATTCAAGAGTGCTATATGACACTCATGTAACCACTGCTTTGTGCCACATACCTTCATCTTGTCTCAGTAATCAGGGTTCTGGAATGTTCTCAGACTTGTTCCAAAGATGTGCTAGGAGTTGGGGCAGCAGAGCAGCCATCACACTCCAATTCCCCCAATGCACTACAATGCAGTGCTTCTCTTACTGGTAAGTTCATTGAATCTGAGCCTAGTGACTTCTGTGCGTCTACGGTGGAGAAGGCTGCAGCAAGCTGCAAGAGAATCCTGTTAGTCAGTGTAGGGGCAAATTATGAGAAGAATTATAAAGACCGGATTTGGTGTCTGAACTTGTTAGATCTTCAGTAATCCTCACATACATCTTTATCTCCGGACAGTTGTTACTTAGTACCTGTGACAGAGAAAGTTCCAACCATACATATAACTGTTCACAATCCCCCTCAAGTCCACAGTCAATACTGAAGAATATACAAAAAATACACAGTTGAGTAGTGTAAGTGGTTTTGTGAATGTATAAAAAGTTATTTTGACTTATTGGATTAACAACATATTGGTGTTACAGAAGTTGAACACTTATGTGACAAACTATTTTATTCTCATCATCCTTAGTTCTTCTTAGGATGTTGGAGGCATTTCCACGTCTCTCAGCTTTCTTGCTCCCTCTAGTGCAACCACATAAAACTGCACACTACACAAATGCTGACCAAGTGTTTTTAAAGCCACTAGGGAATCAAATGGGTGTTCCTGTAACCCACAGCTATTAGAATGTCAGTATTCTCTGTCAACACACGATAAACTGAAAACAAATCCAAATTATGGTAAATAGGATTTACAATTTTGCTGGAAAAAAGTATCCCTGGCTGGTAAGATTATTTAACATGGTCTAAAAAACACTCCATTTTTTTTTTTTATTAAATCTTTTAGCAAACACCTGGATTTGCAGAGCATGTAAGCTGCCATTGTACTTATGTCTGAAAGCTTTCTGGATGAGTCTATAACGGGACAGTGGGGGGATTTTAAAAACAAATCCTGAACGTAGCCTCACACATTTTTTAGTGTTCATCATGTTTATCAATTCTCATCACCAATTTTAGATATTGCTTTAAAATTACTACAAACGTGTGACTACACAAGTATGTATTACTACAAACATATGTGACTACACAAGTCTCAACCTAAAAATCTTGTAGACACACCATTGGCAATACTGCAAGACAGTAGTTTCTTTTTAAAATTTTATTATTGGACAGTTGCTTACAGTGCGCACACAAAGCACTGAATCTCTCTCCACCTTGTACAGTTAATGCATTGAGCACACTCCCCTATCAAACAAAAATAGTACAAAATAGATCTTCAAAACAAACTAACACACAAACAAAACAAACACACAAAAATTCCTGTGTCGCTGGGCGGTCTGTGGTTGAGTGCAGCAGTGCATGTTCAGGTCAGAATCATGAGGCAGAGAGAGAAAAGGACCAGAGAAATAGGACTGCTGTCCCACCCGTGAGCAGAACAACTGGAACTCAAAAAGACAAAGTGTGACAGAGCTGGAGGAGAGGACTGGGCAGAGATGGATTGATGAAAAGAAGATGGCTGAAGTCAAATGTATCAAAGGGGAAGCTTGCCATACTCCCTAGCGGGGAATGAGGATGAGGAAAAAGCAGACATTCTTTGTGAAAGAGCAAGTTGAAACTGATGTCTACAGTTCATCCTGAATGACGTGACACTGGTTAACCCAAGGTAAACTGCCCGAACCAGACCCCTTTTTTGCACTTTGAGTACAAAACCTCAGTTATGGTAAAAAAAAGTATACAAGCAGATGACACTACAGCCACACGCTAGCTAGCATAGCAAACTAGCGGTTTTCAGAGCTAAGAACATCCAACACACATGATGCCAGAACCACAATGAGGTATAAGTAGTGTCTGAAAGTTTTTCATCAGTTAGTGTCAACTGTTCTTATTTTAAAAGAAGCTAAAGCAAAAATAAACAATATCCACCTGACATACAGGACATGTGTCTGTGGGACTTTCAGTAAATGCACATATATTAGCCTTACTTACACTTGAAAGAGATGGAATATTATTAATTGAGATTTCAATGAGCCTCTTCATGCTCTCCTCCTTTTGTCCCTGCATTCAACCGTGTAATATCTGTTTTTATTCTGACAACGGCAGTTAAATGTTTTAACTGACCTTTAAGTTATACATTTAAATAGAATTTGAGACCAACCACACACACACACACAAAACAAGCAAACAAACAAAAAAACTAAATAAAACAAATCCACTATAACCAACCCAACGAGTCAACCCAAGCTCCTGTCCTCCCAAAAATGGCCGTCATTTAGTAAAAGGAATGTCCAGCACAGTGTGGTTCGCTGCCGTACCCAGCCCCACCAAAGGCCCCCCTGCCCCCCCACCCACAACCCATCACCTTGCCCCCCTAATTTCCCCTTCAGGGGGCCCATCACTTCACCAGTCCCTGGGCCCACTCTATAGCTCATCCTTCACTTGAGAGTCTATGTCTTCCTCCTTGTCCTCCTCCTCTTCCTCCTCATCCTCCTCTTCTTCCTCTTCCTTCTCCTCTTCCTCCTCCTCCTCTTCCTCATCCTTGGCTTCCTCCTTTCTTTTCTGCTCCTCCTCCTCACGCTTCTTCCTCTCTTCCTCCTCTTGGCCCTCCTTCATCTTCTTCTCTGGGCCCTGTTCGGAAAGGGACGAAACATTAGCTAACACATTCAGGGATCCTTTTGAGGATTCTAACTACGAAAAACAACATTCTACTTGGTTGTTGGGTTTACCTTGGTTGCTCCCCACATCTCATCGCCAACCTCCTCTGCCAACTTGGGGTCATTGGTGATGAGGAAGTTGTCAAAGATCGTACCAGACTTCACCTGTGAAGGGAAGGAAATGCATAAAAACTCAGTGAGTTTTATCTTTTTTTTTTTTTAATTTATAAAAAGGCTTCAGCAACAAGCCAGGGTTTTGTTAGCTCTGGAATTTAAATTTAAGAAGCTATGTATTAGACTTAGATTAACATGTCCAAAAATGGCCTGGAAACAACAGGATCTGTAGAAAGAAGTGTATTAACATGCTGAAAAGGCCTGAAATCCACTGGAGTTAACATGCAAACTAGAGCCCGACCGATATATCGGCAGGCCGATATTATCGGCCGATATTAGGCATTTTCCAAACTATCGGTATCGGCATTTATAATGGCCAATAAATGAATATTTCAAAATTAAAATAAAAACGGACGAAACACATGAATGTTGGCGTTTTATATACTCAGATAAGCATGACAAAATTTGTGACTATCAACTCCAATATTTTGAAATTGATGTTCCGTTGTGACAATAAAATAGAAGTTTCTTTTTAAAATGCATTATCATTATTTTAGTTAAAACTCATAAATAACAACAAATAGCTAATGTTATGGAAATCTTTTAATGTTTTGTTGTGAGTTTCTGATTTTTTTTTTTTTTTTTTTTAATATCGGCCGATATATATCGGAATATCGGATTTTTAAACCAACAAATAATTGTATCGGTATCGGCCTTCAAAATCCTTTATCGGTCGGGCTCTAATGCAAACCAACTAGCTCCAGTCCGGCCATTCTACCATTTGTGGCTGCTGTGTGTAAGGCCTTGTTCAGATTCCAGACTTGATGAATGTCAAGTCTGGGGCCCGAAAGCATACCTGCCACAGGTCCAGTCCAATGACTCCAATGCTGTCGTATTTGTAGATCTCGGAGTCAGCTGTGTACTCTGGGTTGTCAATCTCAGGGTGGACCCATTTACCCTTGTACGCAGGGTTATCAATCTGCTTGGGCTTCCAATCTCCCTGTTTCAAGAAAGACACGGAGGTCAGACCGGTACAGTCAGAGTTGTAGCTTGTGTGGTTACTGAATATCCGCCAAGGCTTCTGAATATCTGCCACGAACACAGAAGAACCGAAACAAGTAAACCCCCTCCCACACACACCTTGTACTCTGGGTTCGTGATCATAGGGGGCTCCCACTCTCCATCCATCTCGTCGTCCCAGTCGTCAGGCTTCTTGGCGTCAGGGTCAGGGATATTCTCAGGCTTGTCCCAGTCCTGTGTCAGAGCAAGAGAACACCATCAGATAACACGTTCTTCACAACACTACTGTACTGATATAAACAAACAAGCAGTAGAAAATAGCCAGAGGGCTTAACAGTCAAAGGGAGATCATACAACACTTGAGTAAGATTATGAAACCATAAGCGGCTTTACAGAGGGTGCCAAAATTCAACTGAATGGGGAATGAGAGTGTAGGGAGGGCATTTGCATATATGTGTCTGACTGACCAAGAGCAATTGCAATACCAATGCAGACAGTGCACAGGAGTGTGTATATGTAGCAGGAGAGCCTTTGAGAGACGGCTGACCTCTGGCTTGGTGTCATCGGGGTCGTCAATCTTCTCCCTCTCATCCCAGTCCTCTGGCTTCTTGGCCTCGGGGTCCTTGATCTTCTTGGCTGGCAGGAAGTCCCAGTCATCCTCCAGGCTGCCCGACTCCACTTTCTTGTTGTCAATCTTCACCTCATAGGTGTTGTCGGGGTTGACAATCAGAGTGTACAGATGGGTGTATTCATCATCCTGGGGAGAAAATACACTAAGGAGTTAGATGGGGATGGGCTTTTAAAGTCACTTCTCTGAATACTGAATACTGGGGATGTCGGCATGGGCTTGTAGATCTCACCTTGCATCTGATGTCTTTGTTGATCAAGTGGTTCTTGCCCTTGTAGTTGAAGATAACATGAACCTTTTTAGTCCCTGGGCCACAGATGTCAGGTCCTAAATTTTGGAGAAAGAAGATTAATTTCACATAAATGTCTAAAGCAGAGGGTGAGGAAATCATTTTTAAGGAAACCTATCATGTGTTTGAAATACTTAAACAAATATGCAGCATCTTTCACATAAACTTTCACATGAACTCCAATCCTTAACTTGGAATTCCATGACCCTACTCATCAAGTTATGTACCTTTACCCAGAAGTCCCAAGAATACTCCTGGACAAATAAAGGGATCTGCAGAGAGTTCAGAGTAGCTGTTTACCAAACATGATGTTGTATTCAGAATCTCCATGCAGATCCTCCTGGTTCAGGCTGGATGGGAAGAGCTTGATGTAGCCCCCGCCACAGTCGATGCTTTGCTCATGCTTCACAGTGAACTGAATTACCAGTGGCTGGCCCTTGTTGTTGAAGTCATCAAAACGGGAAGAGAGGGAGTAGAAACGTGCATCCTGGCTGGTCTGAAGACCTACATGGGCCAATACACTTAGTGGTTTAGTTCAGTAGTCGAGCTCAACTTTAATCATCTACACATCATTGTGAATAACAAATGTCTTGGTTCAGGGGTAGGGAGTCCCCAACTGCATAACCCGATTTGACATGACTGTCAAGGAAAGGGCGACTTGATGGCCAGTCATGTGAGAATACAATTTACATTCTCTCAGTGTGTAGTTTCATCAGATTGTATTTAAGGTCATAAACTGTAGTACTCTTAAACATTTGCCTAGACAGTCCAAGTTATATTATCGTCAATTAACCCACCTTTATCCTTCTCAGAGTCGCCATAGAATTTCCCAGCAGACAGGACAAACTTCCCATAGTCAGATTTGTGCTTGGACTCAATCCATCGGCTCTTCCAGGCGTCTGACAAATACATTATAATAGCTGTTGATTAGTACTAGGGCTTTCTAAATATTGAATTCTGATGGCGTTATTTTAAAAACGAAAAGGGCTAGCTAGTATGTCAACTGATAACGATTCTGCCAAGTTCGATATGCACACTGCAAATTAGTTCACAAAATACACACGTTCATACTTGCATTATATAGTAGTGATGTAAGTAACTACACAAAAACAGTTTGGACCACCCGTAAATGACTTTGGTAGAAAGGCTGACATTAGCTAAGCTAACGTTAACACGAATGCAGTACATCGATGCAGTATCATACATGAGACAACCTACAAAACACAACAGCTAAACAAAAAACGAGTTTTTAAAGACAGCTTCGATGCTTATAAACATAAAGCTTGCTAGAACTTACCACCATCTTCAAACTGTTCTCGGAGATACACAGATGATTCTGCAGCTATCAAAGCTGCAGAAATGGCTATGACCAGTAAGGGTAACGTGGTCATCTTTACTATGCGCACTTTCTACACTACCGGTCGTACAACAGTATATTTTAGCGTATTCTTTTTTTCATGTATTGTTCCGGATTGTATGTACACGGTTCCCAATTTCCAGAGGCTTCAGTTAAAATCAATCGCCTTTACAGTGTACACTGACAAGCTCTCCTCTCCTCTCAGAACAGATGTCTGCTTCTCATTGGCCGACAGCTCGCGGAGACGCCAGTGCCGACTCTAGCCAATCACAGACAAGTTGTCTGGACCAATGTAAGCCAACCACGCGTTTGGCTTACACATCCCATCACATATGGTCTACAGTCTATCCATCCGAGACTGTTACAGGCTGTTAGTATCCAATATTAATCAGTGTTGATCGATACATCCGACAGGTAAACAAAACATTTTCCTCACAAAATACAGAAGAAAATTAATTTCACAGAAACTTGACAATTCACAAACCTGCTGTATTTTTTCCCACTTCATACAGTTCCCGTAACAATGGTATAGCCATTGTCATTACAGATAACGTTTCTTTGTGGTTTGTCATACAAGATTAAATAAAACAAAACAAATTCACCTCTCCCAGGAGTCTTATTCAAGTCCACTGTCAAAATACACTTCAGCACAAAACATTAAAGTAGCAAAAGATGTGTAATGCAATTTTCGTATACCATTTCATCGTTTTCATATAAATACCAACATGGGGTATCAAGCATTAGAATGTATAAAATCCTCCATTCACATGTTTGGATATTTTACATTCCACCAATACTTGGCAAACTGATCAAGTCTATTCCTTAACCACTTTGAACACATGCAAGGTTTAAGGTCATCACAGGACTATTCTGAAATACAGGGTTTAAACTGCTCAGTATTTGAAATCATAGGCCCTCTAGTAAAGATGCTATAATAAAATCATGGAATGCTGCAACAACAAAACATGCATTTATGTGCAAAGGACGTGGGCAATTACGCACCTAAAACAACCATCTGTGGTGTAACTGCCCAACTGAAGTGAAGTTAAATAAAAAAAAAAGTGTAATAAATTAGGACACTTACAATGACCAGTGATTTGTACTTATCTCCAGTGCAAAGAACTGGCTCCCTGCAATCAGGGATTACATAACACACATTGGCACCAACTGAACTTCACATGTAGTGATTTAAACAACCACATTATAAAAGAACATAAATTACAATTGTAACAACTTAGTTCATCAAGTATACTTATATATAATTAAGCATACTTATTTGTACAAATGACTTTAACATTCTCAAATAACAGTTTATGTAAACAAAATTATGATGAACTGTCCTGCTCAATTCTCTCAGTAGGGTCTAATACAAAGAAGAAGAAACAGCATTGGAATAAATGCTGTGTTTGACCTTTTAAAAAGCATAAAATAAAATAACATTGTAGACAGTCACATCACAAAGTGCATCTGCCAGAAAACAACTGAACAAAGCAGTGCTTCTGTCAGTGACAATTGAACAAAGAAGTGCTAAAAAAAAAAAGCCAAAGCAAAACAAAACTGTCCCGGAATTTGAATCACACTCTGTTCAGTGGCAGTATATAATCAGGTATTCATGTCCAACTTCATTCGGTTAGTTCTGTGTTGAAATTGAGCACCTCAACCGCAGCCCTAATACCTCAAGGTAATGTTCCTTAATGGGCTGCTTAGGAGGCCCTAATTCAGGGCAAAAAGAAATTTATTCTTTGGGGAATTGATTTGCAACCCTGTGCAGAGAACAGTTTCTCCTCCTTGGGCACATAAAGCATGGCCTTGGCCACCTCGTCCAGAGTAGCCTCTGATGGCTGAATGCCTCGTGTGAGGTAGGCGTCCCGGGCACAGAGTTTGACATGGCGGTATTCTAACGGTAGGAAGGGCACAAAAAAGTCAATAAGGTGGCCTGACAGCAGTTGACTCTGAGCAAAACCACCTTTAAAGGGAATGGGAAAATATTTAGTTAGTGACAGGTCAGTTTGGAACCCTGAAGAATTCTTAAATACATGTAGGTGATAAAAATAAAGTCACTGTGAACTTTTGAAACTCACTTAACATAAAAAGCACATAAGCCTTTAACACTTCTCTGTGCAGGTTAAGTCACGGTTTATAAGTAGTTACAGCTTCAATAGCATTGCAATACTATGTTTATGCAGCATGCATGTTACTGGCAAAAATACTAAGCCAGTGGCATTGATTACCTTGTGCCTCCATGGCATCTGTGCGTAGACGGTGTTCAAGATCCTCCATTCCAATGTCTTCTCGGTTCTGGCCAGAGTGCCAGAAGTCTAGAGCTACTTCATTAATGGCTGCACCACCAATATTGCTACAAAACACAAGAAACTCTCATAAAATACCACACACAACATACAGTGATCATTGGTCTGTGTCTGCAATACTATCATCTTGCCCTTTCAAAAGACAAATTAAACAAGCACTGCCTTTTTCTGAAACATACTGAATCCTGCATGTAGGCAATTCCAAGTGGACTTTCTGGTCACATCCATCACAAATTCAATAAAATGCAACTTGAAGTTAATGACTAAATAAAATATGTATGCTTACTTTTCAAATGCAAATGCTTTTATCCAATGCAATGTACAATATAATACACTAACAAGCCCACAAGCCAAATAATTAAATGAATATTAGTATAGTGTACAGATGGTAGTATAGATATAGGTAAAAATGATCATACTAATGTAATACTAGAAAACACCAACATTGTTTTTTTAATACAATTGAAAACACAACATGTTTAAATATTTGTTTGCTCATGTTATGTCACACCCATAATGGTAATAATGGCCATGTGTCTTTTTCCTTATTATGTGAGTGGTGTCCCACAAAATGACCAAAAGAGCCCCAACCAACCTGAGGAAGAGAAATATGGCCCTTCTGTAGTTCACACCATCCACGTTGTCATAGTGGTCTACGTAGGGCTTGATGGCATCAATAAGTCCCGGGTGTAGCTTCTCAGCCTCGTCAAAGATGAAAAGCGTTTGAGCACAACGCAGTACCATGTCTCGTATTGCCTCCCGAAGCTGGCCCTGATATAACAAGAGGCTGCTTTACAGTCCAGTCAAGGCATTTCAACCATACACACTGTATATAGTGATATGAAACAATGTTTCACAATGCATCGAATGATGCTACAATTAAGATATATAAACAGACATTTGATACACTTTGGCTACATTTAGTGCAGAAACATTACATAAAGTACAGTCCCTTTTGGTATATTTTATATTCTATATGTTTAGTGTGAATCATACCATAGACCTGTTGTTCAAGATCACTGAAAGCTGTTTGTATGAAAAAAAAATCAGAAACTTGGATGCAACATAACCCAAATAACAAGCTGATAACTAATTTTAAGTGTAGGGGGCATTGTAATAAACTAAAACAAAGTCACTATGCCCCATCCACTTAGAGTAGGTTGCCACTTTTTCCCCCTACTAACAGTACTCTGTTTTCACAAACAAACAACCTCAAAATAATCAAAATAAAATAATTTAAAAGTTACTCCCTCACCCTTGTTATTCATAATTTGACAAAGTCTCTGACAGTCGAGGCAGACCTGTCATGATTACAGCTAAATGCTGCAACAGTTGTAAGAGATATCTGTGGTCATTTTCCAAATAATTCTTTGCATGTTTCTGAACTAGGGCCAGTTTTCAGTCGTTTCACTACATGCACAAATACACTGGATGTGTGCCCACAAAATATTCTGTGATTTGTCTGTATTAGAAGAAGATTGTGCAACTGTATCAAAGAGTGAGTAAAATGTCGCAACATGCTCACGTAGCCTGAGGGAGCATGGGTAGGTCTCACTGTCCATTCAGGGCACTAGTCTATCATGTCATACTCGTCGTTCTTACACAAGATCTTTTCAAATCAAACTGAATGATCTGGACTCACAACAATAAACCAAATTATACCTAAAACTATTCTGATCACCAGTACAAACCAGTCAGTTCTAACCTTGTATACGTCCACCAGCCTGGCATGTGGGAAATGAAAGGGAGAAATGAACAACCGCACACACTCGCTCTTCACCCCATCACGGTACAGATTATCTGCCACTATCCGGGCCACAAAGTTCTTCCCAGTGCCAGACCAGCCATGGAAGGAGAGGGTGAGGGGCTTATTGGAGTCTGGGTTTTCAATGAAGCCCTGCACAGCTTTCAGAACCACGGCCTGAGCCAAGTGCTGCCCATGAAGCTTTTGCTGAAGGTCTCTGGCCAGTCCTGACAAAGGGCACAACAACAAATAAATAAATGAAACAAATAACCGTATTTATGTAAAACTGCCACAAGAAAGCCAAAATTCAAACATACACAGTGAAAAATAATAAAAAGCAATTATGAAGTAATAGTCTATGTCTATTTGTCTATGACAAAGTTTGAGGGCAAGACAAATTCTGGTGGTTTATTAAAAACACACCTGACGATCACACGTAATTTAATATAGCCGAGTTCGTCATGGATATAGGTAAAGCATACCTGTGATATTGTTTGTAATTCGACAGTCACCTGACTCGCAACACTGTCCCAAACTACAGTACCATTCACTCAGTATGCGAACATAATCTTGGGGGAATCCCGGCCACAGATCCCTGGTTGGAACTATACAATAGAAGTTTAAAATAATCGGTCATAGCATTAATGTACAGATATGTCAAACAGTATGAAACATCGTGGATACAAAAGTGAATTAATGAATAAACCAAACTATTCAGTACGCGCCTCATACGCTAAATCTAAAAATATCGTCAAATGCACTTGCCCGTGAACTAGGCAACAGCAGTGATTTAAAGCCAAAATATTTTAGTAGCATGAAATAAGCCGAGTACGTCACTGCATTGTATTACTTCACACACAGCGAAGCGAAAATCATACCTTGTTGGGTCGAATCATCTTGATTTGGTTGACATTCTCCCTCCCAGATATTACAATAAATGTAATTGAAGTAATACGTAGAAACATTAGAAATGCTACCGAAATGAAAGAAATCTGCCTTCACTGATAAAGCCCAAAAGACGGGCAACAATTTCAGGAGAAACATCGGTGCCAAAAAAGGACAGCCTAGGTAAAAACGGATTCATGAAGGATGAGCAGCTGTGAGCCCGTTCATATATTGCACCACCGACTCATTTGATGGCGCTCAGTTTATAGGTGAGGTGAGGAAGCAGCACTAGTCTGATATTGACGTCATATCCGGATATACTGAGAATAATATGTGAACGTACAGCTCATCAATTTATGCCGAGGAAAATTTCCTCCTTGCCCATGTAAACAAATTAGTGGTCCAGTAATGACTGGTTTTATGCACTAGTCACAACGCAGCATACAGATTTGTTCTCCACTGCTCAGTTCATTATGGAGATCGTGAACACAGACAAGTCTAGTTATCTACCAAGAGCACAATCAAGGCTGCAACATTAGACTGGCCTTTTATAACCCAAAGGTTTATTTGAAACTGCAGGACAAACACACACATCCAAATTACAAGTTCAAAATATTTTATTTAGAAAAATCGACAACTGATGCAGTTCCAGGTTTAAGCAGCCTCAGCACCTGCAAAAGAGAACAAGGTTTTGTCAGTACAAGTAGTAAATCCTGCTAGCTCAGACTACAATTAAGTACAGCCAACCTCAGAAGAAAATGGAACGGAATGGGATATAATCAGCAGATTCATTTGGCAGAATCTTTACATCACAGATTGGCAGACAAATAAGTGACCCTAAACTGTTACAGTACCTACCCTTCAAGGAGGTCAATCAGAATGCAGAAAACTGGGGGAAATGATAAAACAAAAAACCAACAGTCAGGTAAAATGACAGGACTGAATGCAAAATTTGAGCATTGTAAATCTGAATGAATAGCCAACCTCAGAAGAAAATGGAACGGAATGGGATATAATCAGCAGATTCATTTGGCAGAATCTTTACATCACAGATTGGCAGAAAATTAGTGACTCAGTTACAACACTTACCCTCCAAGGGGGTCCCACCAGTATGCAGAAAACTGTGGGAAAAGAACCACTGTAAGTTTAAATGCAAAGACTAAATGCAAAGTTTGGAGTACTTGGGAAGAGAAACTCAGTTCAAAAGAATGTCTACAGTAAAAATTCAGGTCAGACATTTGTTTAAACATCACTGAAACCAACTGACTTAAGAAAAGAGAGTTTTAAAACAAACCTGTAAAATGTTGGGAGATGAAGTTGAAGCACGATTCAGCCAATACCCTATAAGACACATATATTAGAACCCAGACATGGGAGTGGCACTATGAAGATGTGTGCATGGACCAGGTCAGACAGAGCTAATAAGCTAGACTTCATAAGGGAGTCAGTACGAGGAATTCAAGCATCACTCACAGGTCTAGTGGGACTAGCTGCTGCAAGTTAGAGCTACTCAAGCTAGACCACATTGAAACTAAAACAATCCAAATTCAAGACTTACCTCCATGAGCTCAGCTCTGGTTCCAGTTCTAAGCCAGTCTAACCCTTTAGACTAATGGCATAACCAACAAGGCTGTGCTGCAAGAAGAGGCAAAATTAGAAACCATGCGGGCTACTTAGAATAGGTTTCAAAGCACAGCAACACTGAATGCCATCAAAATCAGTAAGTTCTACATCCTCAACAAGATCAGAGACCTGATTCGAACTCATCCTATTCAGATTGCACTCAGAGAAAGCAACAAGTAGTAAAGCTTGATAGTTACCCAGATTTCTGGCTATGAAGTCCAGTGTGGATGTGGGCTTATCAAGACCTAAGGATCCTAAACAGAAAATACTGTATTAGACAGATTTTGATACCATTACAGTCTAGAACTGCCATACAGCAATACATCAGCTAGGAGCGAAAGACATAATGCTCTGGATCGTCACCGGACATCAGCTGAACTATGCAGTCATCATGGTATTGCTGGTAGCTGAAGAGCAAGTCCATCAACCCAATACTCACCATAGATGAGCAGTTTCTGGTCCACAGCTACTCCCAAGCGCTCATGTTTGCACAGCAATCTGAAGAAAATAAAGCCCAGGTACAGCTTTAAAAACATACAAGGACATTGCAAGTCACATAAAGGTTAATGCCATTTCAGAATAAAAGACTCTCCTTCACCATTATTCAGAGAGATTCCCAAAGTTTTTAAAACAATCATCATAATATGGCATTTCTGATGTATAACACTACAGAAATTAATGCTTACCGGTGATTCAGATTCATCACCCAACATACACAAGACCAATTAGCCAGCATTTAGGGTGGGATGTACAGTAGGGCACAAGTACTGTGCCTCCGGAACAAACAAGGTGGCCAAGTTAGTCATTATCCTTTGCCAAGAGTTGTGGGTCTGTAAAGAGAACATCAGAGTCAACAAAAGTGGTGGCAAAATGAGTCATTAACAAAAAAAAAAAAAAAAAAAAGCCTCAGATTTAAAATGTGCTCAGAAATCACTTCTGTCCACTACTCTTATACATTTAGTCATCATTGGGAATGAACAGCCTGCCCACCTCGAGTCATTTAGGGTACTTACCTACAGTCAGACCAACATCTGCCAAGACTACCTGCAAAACAAAAGCAAACATTAACACCAGGCACCTCTAGAAGCCATAGCATTAGTAATAATGCAGG
>JAGFZM010000328.1:736392-761109 GCA_017657215.1 Limnothrissa miodon | reverse complement strand
AGCCAAGACTACCTGTAAAACAAAAGCAAGCGTTAACACCAGGCACCACTATAAGCCATAGTAATGCAGGGCAGACACTTCTGATGGGAGCAAAAGATAATGCACTTGGTTTGTCATGGAATAAGCTGAACTATGCAAGCATTGTACCACACCAATCACATGCAAACTTAAAGCAAAACCAAAACACACCCAGTATAGAAATCCATGATCAGATGAGCTGATGGTGCAGTTTCAGTGTTCATGTTTTAAAACCCATGTTTGCAGAACAACCTGTGGAGACAAAAAGCCTAGTTACAGCTCTAAACATACAAAGACATTGCAAGTCACATAAAGGTTAATGCCATTTCAGAATAAAAGACTCTCCTTCACCATTATTCAGAGAGATTCCCAAAGTTTTTAAAACAATCATCATAATATGGCATTTCTGATGTACAACCCTACAGAAATGAATGCTTACCAGTGATGGTGATTCAGATTCATCACCCAACAAACACAAACAAGACCAATTAGCCAGCATTTAGGGTGGGATGTACACTACAGCACAAGTACTGTGCCTCAGAAACAAAGTGGTTAAGTTCGTCATTATCCACTGCCAAGAGTTGTGGGTCTGTAAAAGGAGGAACATCGAGTCAACAAAAGTGGAGGCGATATGAATCATTAGCAACAAAAAAAAAGCCTCAGATTTAAAATGTGCTCAGAAATCACTTCTGTCCACTACTCTTATACATTTAGTCATCATTGGGAATCACAGGAAATAGCCTGCTCACATCGAGTCATTTAGGGTACTTACCTACAGTCAGACCAACATCTGCCAAGACTACCTGCAAAACAAAAGCAAACATTAACACCAGGCACCTCTAGAAGCCATAGCATTAGTAATAATGCAGGGCAGATACTTCAGATAGGAGCGAAAGACATGCTCTGGATCGTCACAGGACATCAGCTGAACTATGCGGTCATCATGGTATTGCTGGTAGCTGAAGAGCAAGTCCATCAACCCATTACTCACCAATGATGCAATCCATCAAGGCCCTGTGCCCACATCAGCCAAGACTACCTGTAACAAAAGCAAGCATTAACACCAGGCACCTCTAGAAGCCATAGTAATAATTGCAGGGCAGATTTGGAAGTTGACGATGTTTACAGTAAAACATTGTAATTGACAATAGCCATTCGGGGGTAGGTTAACCCAACATTAGGCTACATTGCTTCCATTAATTTATAACCCAACTAACTCATCTGCTTTTCAATAGGTTGCACACAAGACAACATTATGGCCAAAGTAATTTGTCTTCTAAAGCCTATTAGCCAGCCTAAAGTTATTTGATGTTTGCTGAAGTCTGCTCTCCTCTTATAAAAATGCATATGCATTACTCAATAGGAATCTCATTAGCCGGTTGAAAGGTTATCCGATCAGATATTTTTACCTAGAGCTAAACTGGCAAGTCCAGCTGTCAAAATACAATTAGAAAACATTTTAATATTCGCTCTGCCGCATCTGATGAAGCCAGTTTAATCAAGTAGGCTACATCTGAAGCCAACGCTAACTGTTAAAGTTGAGGCAGATGCGGCTTTAAGTGACCATATTGGTAACGAATCTGGTGCACCCCCATAAGCTCATTTGAGGAGGAGGAAGAGAAGTGATGGGTAAAGACGGCACGCATGTGTATGTCCGAGTGGCTTTTAAGACAGACAACTACGATGAGCCAAGTTTAAGACAGCAGTTCTAAAAACGGCCTGATAAAGATGAGCCAACGTCTTGCCATCTTATCTGTCACCATTGAAGATTCAACACTGAATATACTGCAACACTATAATAGCAATAGGCCTACATATCAGAACATGCATCATTCTTTTTGGTGAACTGGTCCTACTCATTACGCAGCCATCTTTCCTGTAGCGCAACTAAGCCCATTTCCTACAATTTTGATTCTTTAACATTTACAGGAAAACCATCAGTCATACAGTCACTGGTTTAAAGTGCTCCCTAGAAAGTTAAAGTCTACTGTGCGCATCATGGGTGAAGCATCACGATGGTGGCTCTCCATCGTGAGGTAGTCAGTCACGATGATCTAACGTTCACTGGCACAACCCTAAAACATAATCATATGGCATTTGATGTACAACCTACAGAAAGGAATTCTTACCAGTGATGGCAATTCAAATTCATCACCTAACAACAAAACACAAACAAGACCAATTAGCCAGTATCTAGGGTGGGATGCACACTACAGCACAAGAACTGTGCCTCAGGAACACAAACAAGGTGGTTAGGTCATCGTCATTATTTCTCAAGAGTAGCAAATAGGAGTCATCACAGCAGCACAGTGCACACACAGTACAAAATAAGCCAAGAAGAATTACCTGCATATGGCCAACCCATTGCAAAGAGTCTATAAAAGGAGGAACACAAGAGGTGGAGGCTAAATAAGTGAGTCCTTGGCAAAAAAAGTGCTCAGAAATCATTTGTCCACTACTCATATGCATGTAGTCATTATTGGCAATGAACATCCAGCTCACGTTGATTAATTTAAGGTTCTTACCTACCGTCAGGTCCATCAGGTTAAACCGAAGTCTTGATTCTGCAAGAAAGCAAAAAGACAGGTAAGGACGTTGTCCAGACAATTTTATCTACCAACTGACAAGGCATTTCGTCCACGCAAGATCAGAAAAGTTGGCATTCTTCATTTTTACTCAGATGTCCCTACCAACTTAATTTTCATCACGTTTGCGCATGGGTACTACGTTTAAGGCCTCATCGGAGGTACAGTAAACTTACGTCGTATAGGCCTACTTCACGTGTTTAGAAAACCGATTATTGGTGGGTCGGTAACAAACTTTTGTAGTCAGATTTAACAAATTAACCCCACACAAACATGAATATGCATCATTATGTGGACCATAGAATGTACGTTTAGGTCTAGGTTAAATAACGGGAATCTGTAGGCTAACACCAAGTTAGCATTCCGCGTGGTCGGTTAACACGTGGTAGAATTTAAAATTAAAAACATAAGACACTACACAGGTTTTATACAGGGCCACAAAGCAAAAATATAAAAGTTAACTCACGTTTAAATTGAAAAGCAACGGAGGTTAAAAAAAAAAAAAATCTTCATTTTTCATACCATGCACAACAGCCAGTCCCAGTCAACCATACCTTCGCTGAGGCCGAATGAGACTGAACAGTGGGTGGAGTTGATTTTTATAGTGAGAAACGCATTGTCTTATGGGATAGATATGTCGCATTGGCTCATGGGAACAAGTCTCTTTTGAACACCAGATGGCGATATTGTATCTACAAATATGGTGGCCGACAGGTGCAAACGACGTGCAACTTATGAAAACACGTGCAAATCAACAAAACACGTGCAAATAGACAAAACACCTACAAATAGACAAAACACCTACAAATAGACAAAACACAAACGACTTAGGAAAACATCTTCATCTTAATTTGACAACAGGTGAACATCATTTAGAAAATGTGCTGTATTTCAGAAACGCGCTCCGAAACTCAAAACACATGCAGATTAGAAAACACACCCCGAACTCAAAACACATGCAGATCAGAAAACACGTCCCGAAACTCAAAACAAAACGGAAGTTTCCAGTGGGACACTTAAAACACCTCTGAACAGATTGTGAAAACTGGTGGTGATCTGAGGTGTGATCACAATTAAAATGCCATTAAAATGTTGAAATAAACCCAAATACTTACATTTCAGATTACTACCGCTAGCTATCTCTGTCACACGTACACCCCTGTTCCTTTTCACCATCTGTCCAGAGGTGTTCATCACTTTTAAGTGTCCCACTGGAAACTTCAGTTTTGTTCGGAATTTCGGGGTGTGTTTTCTGATCTGCATGTGTTTTGAGTTTCGGAGTGCTTTTCTGAAATGCAGCGCGTTTTCTAAATGATGTTCATGTGTTGTCAAATTAAGATGAAGATGTTTTCCTAAGTCGTTTGTGTTTTGTCTATTTGCAGGTGTTTTGCTGATTTGCATTTGTGTTTTGTTGATTTGCATTTGTGTTTTGTCTATTTGCACGTGTTTTGTTGATTTGCATGTGTTTTCATAAGTTGCACATCGTTTGCACCTGTCGGCCACCGTATACAGAGGCTCTGAGATCTACCCCCATCGGCGATTTAAAGGCAGGGTCTACGATTTTTGGAGCATGCACTTTTTAACATATTGCTTGAAATACTCTTCACACCCCATTGCAACCAATTATTTAAAAGTTTTGACACAAAAATTAAAAGTTTTAGTGGCCTCTAGAACGAACTAGAGTGCCTTTAGGAAAAACACTATCCAATCATAATAAACGGACTGTTCAGTATGATTGGATTCTGATGCTTCTATCAAACTGCAATCTGCTGGTCCCTCCCCTTCTGCGCGTACCCTTCTTCGTGAACGAATCGTTGTACACTAAGGGGAGGTATTTGGTTGGGCCGGGGGGCGGAATGCTTTTATCAAATCTGTCTCAGAGGCTCAAGTGATTTTCAGAATTGTAGACCCTACCTTTAACTGATTATCTCACCTGCGACGGATGATGATGTGTAAGAAGAGGTCTGCTAATTACAACCAGATAGAGCTTATTTAGAGCAGCATAAACGGCCTTTAACCCAGGTGATTCTAATAGCGTAATAAGATTTTGATCAGTGGACTGGTTAAAAGCAGAGCCATACTGCTCTTGTGCATATCTAGAACAACCACATTTCTACTTTAGATTGATGACGGCACTTATTGACTTGTACATGACCTAGTCTCTTAAAATACTTTAAAAAAATAGTCTTTTATTTAAACTACTTTGGAGAAATACTACAGAATGAGTGATCTGCTCATTCCTACCTTACATGCAATTACTACATTTCAATTGGATCATATAAAGCACACATAAATCTCACATTTATTTACCCTTCAGTCAACTTAGTTGGTACATACAAACTAGATACCATAGAAACCAGGATTGTCATGCATGGCAAAAACACTAGTAAAACAAGTTGACACAGAATTCAACTCATTGAGCTTTTAATATTATGCATCAATAAATGAAAAAAAAAAACAGTACAATCAACTTGTATGATTTGGGGAGAAATAAAAACAATTGTTTGGACTGCTCTCTCAAGCGATAGTGGGGGAAGGTGAAATGGATATGGCAAGGCCTCGTTTTTCATCTACAAAGAGAATGAAATAAAAAGAAATGGCTTGTGTTTAAGCAAATGCTGTCAGAATAAAAGGATTCACCCTCTGCCCAACAAGAAGAATGAGGGACATGAAATTCAGATTTATATCTGCATATGTTGATATTTTTTTAATGTACGCTGCAGAAAAGCGTAAAAAACTCAGAAGATTCGATCAGCAAATGCAGTTCCAAATATTACCACAACTACTGTATTACATAGAATAGTTGCCTATATGTGCACTTCTGATAAATATGTACTTCTGATGAAATTTACCATTCCAAAATGCAGATGATCCCTCAAGATGTTACAGCCTACACAAACTCCAAAGCTACAGAAAGACTGCTCATTAAACATTATCACAGCAGTGTAATGCACTGATTTGTAAACCGTGTGTTTATTTAGACTAAAATTTGGACATCTCTGAAGTGGTCTTTATATTCTGAAGTAGCCTTGTGAGTGCACTTCTAATCTGGCTGTATGGCAAGCACTAGACCATGATGGATTTCTTTTGGACATTAATATACCAAAAGCTAAATTCCAGATACTACTAACTGAATTTGGACACTCAGGCAGCATTCTATAAAAGCGAGACATCTTTTCCAATCAAGACAGAGAAAAAAGATCAAAACATGAGAAAAACAAACACAAACAAACAAAAACTCTTGATTTGTTCATGAAAGCATGTATGAGGTGTATCAATACAAGGTATGTCCCCTTGTCTGTCCCTTGTGAAGAAGCAGCAATATTTTTTCCAGCCACTCCTCATCAGACCCTGAAACATCTGCACGGACACAGGACCTAACAGAAAGGAACCAGGGGCAAAGAATATTCATTTTCCTCTAAAATGAGAGAAAAAAAAAAAAAAAAAAATATCGGGAGTGAATGGAATGGTTTCTGATGTGTAGTTTTAAAAGTTCATGTTTTTAAAACATACTATTGCCCGCAAGGAGGACAAAAAAAAAAAAAAAAAAAAAGGAAATAAAAAAAAAAAAGAATATATTTCATATGTTTCTAAATATATATATTTATAAATAGTTGCAGATAGCAGTAGGCAAGCCAAGTTCTCCCCCTCTTCACCAGGGTCCACGATTATAAGGCCAATTTGTCCAGGAGAGACAGCCTTCGATCTTCAGTAACCAGTTTCCCTGAGATACAGAACGCTGTTGTTTTCAAGGTTTGTTCGACCGCCTCCTAGGCTCTTCCCAACCATCCTCATGGAACAGAGGGAACCAACGGGAATGGGAGGAGGTGGTGGTTTGAGCTCCTCACCTGTGAGTGTGGTCTGTGTTGCTGAAGGGCCTCGATTCAGTTTTCGTGCCTCAAAAAGTTTGGTTTAATGTATTACTCAGTCAATCATTCCAAGGATTTATTCTTAAACAGGAGCAAGTGGGGGAATTTTGGCAAGAACATGAGTTATACATTTTTTTTTTGTCCTTCTTCATTATCATGTTTCTTTGTTTTAACTTTTTAGATCATTCCATGTTTTTTTTTTTTCTTTTTCCGTTTTAAACTTCAAAAATGCTAAGCTGTGTGTGTGTATTTGTGTGTTTGTGTGTGTGTGTTCAAGTCAAAAGGCCAGTTGTTTCATTCCAAAGCTTGGATGAGAGTGGTCGGCGATAGGGAACAAGAGCTCCTAAGACTCAACTGATGGCGGAGCATGTCTTGGACGAGGGAAGTCCGGCCTCAGTGCCGTGACGCCATCCTCTTCAGGAGGGGCTCGTCGTACACCCAACACTCTCCATCCTCGTGGAAAAGCTGTAGGAAGGAAACACAGGATCTTGATCACATACTCTGGCATGTGCAAGAGAGATAAAAAAAAGCTATAGACATGTATAGAGCAACGTAACAACTGATGTCAACGTCTTGCATGGACTGTTGCTTACTATTGTAAACAAATACAAGTTGGCCTATCTCAATACCCATGTTCAATCACGCTTGTGTATTCTGACATGCAGACTTTTTCTAAATGTTGTCTCCCCCTGTTAGGTTTGCAATTATAGTTTTAACAGAATGGCATAAAATCCTATGCATTACACACTTCCTATTTTTATAGAACAATAAAGATTCCTGTTTGAAAGAGTCTTAATGGTCTGTTATATAAATCTTTACCACTTATTGGATCAGTAGTTTGTGAAACCACAATGACACAATATGGAGGGCACTTTTTTAAATTATTTACACCATATCTGGGGACGCAACATACTACAGGAACAGAGTTGTGTAAACAGCTAAGGATGTGATGTAAGGTCACTGAAGGGACGCTCACCCTCGTCTCCCACTGCACTTCCTTCTCCTTCCGTTCTCGGGCCTCCGCCCGCTGCTTCTCCTCAAGCCTGTGCTTGGCTTCGGTTGCCGCGTCAATGTCTCTGAGTTTCAGGTTCAAGGTCACGTCTCTCCAGAGGCTTATCAGCAAGAAAGATAAGACAGAAACAGAGAAACAAAGGGCAATAATAAACCCTGTGTTTGCTAATCTGAAAAGCTGTAAAAGAACTATAGGGTGTTTTGTGTCAGAGACAAGCATTAAGGGTCCGACTACATCACAGAAAAACGTTTGAGTGGCTGTTGCTATTTCCGTCATATCAACTAGCCAATGCATAACACATATTGTTAAAAAATAATGCATTTCTGTTGGCAGCAGCGTATAGTGTAGCACTTCAGGAACAGCCTGTGTTTAGACTCACCATCGAGACTCGTACTCCAGCTGGTCCTCCAACTTCCTCACCTTCTTCTTGATAATGCCCATTTTCTTTGTGTCGATGAATATACTGTTCTCCTAGATTCGGACAAGAAATGGTTACATTACTTCATTAACTCCTTTCAGAACACTGACAGACAGATAGCACTTTACGGTCAGATCAAATCTGTCTAAAAGTGTCTTATGTCTTAGAAATAGTACAAATACATCAACTGTAACATTACATGAACATACATAAATTACATATCCAAATAGATTTAGACACACTCACAGACAGAAACAAAGCACATAACAGCACATGCCATCATTGCCTCCCCGTTTTATTTTTCATCTTTAGGATACCCTAGGAACAACCTTAGCCTGTTAGATTATTGGACCCTGAATCTGCATCTAAAAGGTTGGGGTGTCTAAGTATGGTGAGGGAATGTTGTTAGCCATTCATGTACTACTGTATGTGACAGTGTGTGCCAAATAGTGCGTTCTAATAAGCTCTACAGGGACGCTCTCTTAAACGAGACACAACAGCAGCTGTCACAACTTAAAAGCCTGATGCCACCGCTGCTGGGAGGACTTACCCCGGTTGCCCATTTAGCGTACATCACCCCGTTCCACTCGCCCTCGATGGAGCAGAAGGATTTCTTGTCATTAGGGGCGCTGTAAAACAAACACAGGCATGTGTGACAGGAGAACAGACACGGCCTTCATCACCACCATCACCACCAAGCCATCTGTGCAAATTGTAGTCAAAAAAAAAGTCAACAGTATTTGGAATATATGCGTTGCAGTAAATTCAGATTCTCTCTCCAACACAATCCTTTTACATTTACGCTCTAGAATACAGATAAATAACCTATAAAAGGTGGAACAGGTGCTGAAGACATCCAGGGATGCACTCAACCTGGCCTTTTCACATTCAGTGTTCCATTAGCATCAGGGCCGTAACTTTCTCTTTTATGGGCGATTAAAAGCAGCGAGATGCTCTTTTGCGAGACTCAAGCCGTTCTAACGAGATGGTACCACTTACAAGATCTCTGCTGTGATGCGGTGCTTCTTGCCGCCGTAGAAGGGCTTGGTGTGGAACGTGATGGTGGCACTGTAGCCTGACTTGGAGCAGGAAATGTTGCACTCGCCACCCAGTTCCACCCACGGCACGGTGAGGATCGACCTGTGTGGGCAGGTGACAAAGGTCAAAAGTCACGCCACTTGTCCCAATGACTTAAAAACAACGAAAAATGGTCACAAGCCAACACGGCGGGTAGCCTAGAGAACAGATCGGAGGTGAAACAAGGCAAAGCAGCAAAACACATTTATCCTCCAGAGAAATGGAACACTGATTTCTGATTGGTGTGTGTTAAATCTTTGCAACACCACACATACATAGTAGCTTGTGTTAAAAAGTCTAATTGTTGTTGTATATCAACACCCTTTTGAATGGTAACTAACAAACTATTAACTGTTTTCTGCATGTCATGAAGAAGTTCTTAATCTCTCCGCCTCGTTTATTAAGTTCTTATAACAGCAAAACTCGTTGCCCATTCTCACAGTTCTCTTTGAGGTAGAAAGTACAAAAAGGCCTACCTGCCATATCCATTGGGGAAAGTGAGAATGTAGTGTTCATCATGCTCCAGGCAGGACACACAACCTAGGAGAGAGCAAAGGAGAGGTGGGGGGAGTTAAGAAAGAGGCAATTGCAGTCATGACCACCCAGCAATTGGGGACCTAAACGGCGAATTGACGGCCAAGATATAATTAAGATAAGATTAATTAAAGTTCGTAAGTCACAAAGTTAATTCTAGTCGTACATGATATGAAAGAGGGAACTTTTTCAAATAATGACTACTGGCAAAAGGTCAAATGGGAGTGGGATGGCATGGACAGATTGCTATTTTTACAGCAACAGGCAGAAGTCTAATGACTTTATTCTTTGTTGTGAGTCGACTCAAACTAGTTCCTGCAAGAGAAATTATGGGTTACTCATGTAACCACAATTCTAGGGTGACCGCCAGAAGTGGCGTTTAATGCACATTAATGTCTATTCCATACACATGCATGTTCTAGTATAGTATGCAAACAAAGTCACTTGTTACAGGTGAGCCATTCTTAACTTTTAAGAGGGTGAAAAAGACGCAGCTCCAACCCGGTAAGGGTTTGCAAGACTCCAGACAGTTGCTGTGGCAAACAGTATATACAGTACCTCCATAGAAACGTGCTACCGCACAAGAGGATGAACAGAGAACACTTCCGGGGTGAACCCGCCCTAAGAACAGTACGGTACAGTACAGTACAGTACATGCGCCGTGGCATATTTGTTGGTACACTCAATCTGTGCATGGGCACGTAATGGACATTCAGGTGCTTTAAGCATGACCTCTGGCTGTCGGTAGAAATGAAATAGAGATCATTTAGAGTTAAATAAATATGAAGGTGACAGTGACGGAAGGCTTGGCTTTATTCCTGCTTGAGGGAAATTATGTTACAGATGCTCTGCTTGACAGCCTTTTTTTTTTTTTTTGAAACTTGCCTGTCACAGTATGAGGGCAGAATAACTAAAGCAGACCTGTCAATCAAAGCCTTATGAAGAGAGAGCGAAACGCTTGCCAAGGGTAACAACAAATCCTTCCCACTGTTCTTGCATGCCAAGCGCTGCTGGTAAACAAGTGACAAAATGTGCTATGGAGTTTTCACCTCTAGCTGCGCATTAGTGGTTTTAAAACCGTTGAGCCTTTTAACTAATGCTCTGATAAATGGATATGAAGAGGCTTAAGGACCTCAAGTATGTGATTCCGACTGTAGACGCAAGTCTTCATTAGCTGAACGACGCTAATCTGCTTTTGTTTACCTTGGCCAATGTTGTGGACCCCAATGGACATCCCCAGGAACTTGGACTTGGTCCAGATGTGGGCGTTGAACTGGATTTTTTTGCTGAGGCACTCAGCGTAGAATGCAGATACTGTCGGAGAGGAAATGGGCAGGAAGTTGCATTTATCTGTTCAGTTCACAATGCTGATTCAGATAAGTATTATATAATGGCCGTGTGTGTGTGTGATGTATATATACATATATATGGTACAATTAGCACAGGATACGTACTGGGAGGGTGGTGAGAGACCTGCTCTGCCACGAAGGAGACGCTGTTGTTCCCACACCCCGGCACTGGGCCCTCAGACACAGGCTCCTAAAGAACACGGCACGGGGACGAGACGGCCATTGTGAATGTCTCATGGTGAATCAGGAGACATCCAGTGTATGAGACAGTAGCCTCTTTTAGCAAAGATTACTGAATACTGACCAAGAAAGAGCAAGATGAAGTGGGAGTGTCGCATTGCGTCACAATCTAAACTTTACAGTGCTCTTTAGTATGAGGATGTGAGCTCTGCAGTAGTGATGCGCGGGTCGTCTCCCAACCCGCGGACCCCGCGGGCAACCCACAGGTTGAGTTGGGGCGGGTAAAAAAATTGTCACTTTATTTGCAGGGCGGGTTGGGGCGGGTCATTAAAAACACAATTAAATTAAAAAATCCATGTATGTTGCGTGCAATTCCCAATAGCCTATATTAAATATTTGGGAATAACTATTGTCATATTTTATTAAGTTCTTTGATAAGTTTAAGTACATCACAAAAACGCCACGCAGCTACTGCCAGTCACAACAAAAACAAAGAAATAAAAGTGAAGATGGAGGACGAGGTGCGGGAGAAATTGAGGTTGGGAATTTACATCATTAAAAGAACAAAGGTCTGGCTGCTAAATGTAATGTTTGGGACCTGTTATCAGAAATAGTTGCAGCAGGCAACAAGGCATCAGTGAGCGCACATTCAGCTCTGCTGGCCGGGTTCTGGAGTCCAGACAGGCAAAATAGATGAAATAGTACAGTGGATGTAAAAATGCTAGCCTAAATTAACATTTCCGTGTGATAAAAAAAAATGTCAGTGGTTATTTAGCTAGGCTGTAAACTGTAGGCCTGCCCTTTACAAATCTAAAATAAAAAAAATGTTTAGCCTAGATTACAAACGCTGCTTTGTAAATGTGTAGGCCTATCATTATCTTGTTATTAATATCACCTGATGTATTGTTCATAGTCATAATCATATGTTGTTTCCAAGCTCAGGCTGAAATAAAGGCTGTTTTCATTTGAATTACAGTTCCTAGTATGTCTATCTAATGGTCGCGGGTGTGGGGCGGGTTGTAAAAATAGATACAGTGATGCGGGGCGGGCCAAATAATTTCATATAAGCTGGACCCGCGGGTTGGAAAAATACTCAGCCCGCGCATCACTAGTCTGCAGGTCAGCATAAAGGCCATAAATCCCCTCTCCTTGCAAAATTAGGGCAAGATAGCTAAGCATTAATAGCCTTCCCAAAAAACACTTACAGAGGCAGCTGGGTCATCCGTTTCTGAGGGCAGGTCCCAGTGGCAGAAGAACACTTCTCCCAGGATGGGGTTGTAGGGCTTCTTGGCCACGGAGCCCTTGCGCCCGGCGTGGAACGCCGAAAGATACCACTTCACAACGTAGACCATTCGGTCTCTGGCCTCCGCCTGCTCAGCAATGCTGCACATGGAACACACACGGAACACACACACACACACACGTTAGACATACAGCAACTTCACTGATGACCTTTTACCAACACACAGTACACCATAGTCTTCAAAGGAATTATAAATATCTAGTCTGCAAAAAGTGGAAAAGAATCAAAAGATTGAAGTAAACCAAATGTTAAGCCCATCTCCATCGGGTTATGGTGAACACCAGCTTTTGACTGGTTCCCCATCTCGAGGGTAAATGGGAAGTGGAGACAGGTCTACTGGTCAGACTGGGATGCGTAGCATATCAGTATGTGTGAGAATACTTGTGTTTTACGTAGATCTATGTAATGGTATGTAAACGGACAGGGTTAGATGATTTCTGTAATTTATAGTGTTTTTTCAACCACTCACGACAGCTGGACAAGTGTGTGTGCAAAAAAACAAACAAACAAACAACAACAAAAAAAACCTTGGCACAAGAAGGTGCGAATGGCCTCTGGTACCTGACAAACAGATCGGGATGAGCAAAGAAGTCGGCGTACATCTCCAAGAGCGACCTCCTCTCTAGGATGAACGTGGGCAGAACCACCTGCGGAGGAGGACGCAGCAGAGGGAATCAGAGAGGTGCACAAAGTCATTACAGAACGAGAGAGAGAGAGAGAGAGAGAGAGAGAGAGAAGGAAAGAAAAATAGACACCAGCAGTCTGCAGTGATGTGTCAGTAGCAAAAAGTAGCAAAGGATAATGGGATGGATGTGAGTAAACGGGTGCGCACACACACACACACACACACACACACACACACACACACACGTGTAATTTAAGAGCCAAGTCTTCTGTGTCAACACTGCTGCTAAGAATGGCCAGCAGAAGAGGGTTGGAGAGGGTTAACAGAGGCTGCTGGTGGGCTGGGCTGTGTGTTACCTTGGTGAGGTCCATGCCCAGGCGCACTTGCGAGAGCAGGTGCATGATGACGCTCTTGTGCTCCTCCACGGACTCTCCCTCGCCGTCATCCTCGCGCTCGTCATGGCTGTCAAACTGGTCTGTGGGAGCCGTGGGGTGTGTTAGTGTTCCCGATGCAGTTGTTTACGAAAGATCAACCGAGCCAATGTACAGTTATCTGCTACAGAATTAGGATTTGTTTGTGTTTGTGTGTGTGTGTGTACCTGCATCTGTAGTGCCATTGGACATGGAGGAGTTGAGGGACTCATTGGTGTCCGGCCGCTTCATTGTAGGACCAGCTCCACTGGGCATAGCAGCGGGAGTTCTGGGGGGGGGGGGTTGGGGTGAATATGCGCGCGCACACACACACACACAGGAAGAAAGAGATGCTTCATAAGACACTCATCCATCATCATGGGAGTGCTGTACACTTAACACAGCCCATACAGTAAACACACGTTAATCCACATCCTTCTCTCTGCGCTAGGCTCTTTTCCAATGCTAACTGCATTGCTGCTGACAACCCTGCACACGTTATAATCACTCAGCTCCACTCGTCCCAACTCACTCGATGCAGTGCTTGGGAGAGGTGCTGCTCTGGTAGAACTCGTCGGCGTCATAGAACTCGTCCTCGCTGCTGGAGTAGGAGAAGTCCGGCACGCTGTGGGTGGGCAGGTTCATGTGTGCCGGCGACGCCACACTGCTGCTGGGTGCAGAGGGCACGCTCCCTAGGCAGCAAACACACAACACACACAAAGAGCAAACACACACAACACACACACACACACACACACACACACACACACACACACAAAACAGGAGGGGTCAAAAGGGTCAACTTGCTTAGATTAATCAACATCATTTGCTTAAATAATTCCGACAGGACGAACAGGACCCCTAACACAAATGTGCTGAAGGGATTATTTTCCTACAATGGCTGGCAGACATCTTGCTGTTTACTGTTTACTATGTGTTCCAAATTTTGGAAAGGTCCGTGAAAAGCAAATGGAACTTCCAGAGAGTATTTAACAGCACAGTTTTTAACTATTTGGACACATCTACTCTGGGGCATTTTGACAGTAAGCAAGACTTGGAGGTTTAAACTTTACACATTATCCTGGTGTACACTGACAAATGTGGTTAGAGGAACATTGCATGATTGAGCAGAAAACACACACACACAGACACACACATTTACGCACACACACACACACACACAGTGCTGTAAGAACAGAAGTACTGATTATGTAGTGGAAGTGTCAACAGAATACATAGTGATCACATGATTCCTAGCAAAAGCCTGTGCTGAATATTATGAAATGGCTACAGTTATGTTACTCAGCTTGTTTACAGCTGTATGAGTGAGGTTAAGGGGAAGCACCAGTGTAACTTCCTGTGCTCGACCTCTCTCTCTCTCTCTCTCCCTCTCTCTCTCTCACACACAGTCACACCTTCTCAGAACTCTGGATAATAAATATGGTTTTGAACATTTTTTAAATGATTTGCACATGTTATCTGGCCACTCTATTTACACAAGAGGGTAGTGAAGCTGCACTCCAAACCTGCTGAATACTTCAGAGGAATCAGAAGTCAGACGAGCCCTTGAAAATAGCTCACTGCAGGCACTGGCCTTCAACCACCGTTCCTCTGCCCAGCTTCTGACAACTACAACAATCCTCACCCTCTCAGTGCTCCCCGTAAGAACACTAGTGAGCCAGCACTACCCGTCTTTTCCACTGCACCTGATGCATCTTTAATACTCCTCCTGCTTTTGGCTGCTATGGCCTACTCTGCTCTGCTCTGCAGTGAGTGGGGCTGGGCCTGAGGGGAGGCATTTCTGCCACGCTTGCCTTTTCTTTATGCTTTCACAGCTCAGCAGAAAGAGTGAGAGCACACAGCCGAGAGGAGAGGAGAGGAGAAGAGAGGAGAGAGGGGCTGGTGCAATACAGCACCACATCATTGCTCTCATTAGAGAGGCAGAGACAGGAGGAGGGAAGTGGAGACAGAAGTGACAGAAAGGGAACGATGATGGAGAACCAAAGTAAATGGGGGGGTGGGGGGGGAGAGAGAGAGAGAGAGAGAGAGAGAGAGAGAGAGAGAGGGAGGAGCACTGCGGGGGAGATAGAGAAGGAATAAAAACAAAGAAGGAAAGCAGAGATGATAAAAAAGGCTGAGTGAGTGAGATTGTTTTGACACTGCACAGGAGTTGCTCAGGAGTAGAGATTCAGCCCCCACCCTGTTGTTCTTCATTCTCTCTTCCTGACTCTGACTACTTACCTGGCCTGCAGCCACACTGCGTGACTGTGTGCACCCAGGATTGGGTTTGTGGCTACGGGAGATAAGGAGAGGAGCACACCTGGCTCCCCAGCAGCCTCACAGGCCTTTATAAACTTGAGATGAACACGGGTCAGCGAACACACACATCCACACACACACAAACGAGTACACAAACACACTCAGCAACACACAGGCTTGTTCAGTTCCACTAGCCACTGTGGTGTGTCATGCGGGGACACTTACCTGTGCTATTGGGGGTGGGTGTCTGCAGGCTGCCCATCACTGTGGCTACGGGACCCACCGGCAACGAGGACGGCCTCTGCTCAGTTTTACACGTCTGTGCCCCATCTGTACAGTAACACACACACACACACACACACTATAAATAGCTGCTGACTAAAGAGCTAACTTCCTCTAACTGCACTCTAACCTCATGACCACTCCGGTTTTGCTACGCCTCTGACAAGGCAAGGCATTTCATACACAAAGTAGGCAGTTCAATGTGCCTTTATGTGTAATAAAGTTTATGTGTAATAAAGTTAATAAAGGACAAAAAATAAAAATAATTTTAGATTAAGGATTTCCCAAATTCACAAATCTGTAACCTACATATGTGATCCTATACATCCAGCAAACAGGATCACTCCTGTATCACAATCTACAAAATAAATGATCCAAGTCAAACACCTCAACTGACAGTAGCACCCCTGGATATTCCCGAAAGTAGTTCCCTAGTGGGCACTGTTCCTTTAGACAAAGCAGCCAGGTAGTCATGGGAAGGTGTGGGTTGACCTTCTAGACTTTATGAGCCTCTCTATATTAAAAGGTCCAGAGTTCTAGACTCCAGTGACATTTTCAGACCGGGAAAGTTGTATAAAGTCAGACAGAAGTAAAATAAATAAACACACAAACAAACAAAAAACTTGCACACTCAGACTCAAACTTAAGCACCCTTTTGATATGTAGATGTTACCATCATTGAAGGTTTAAATGCTGGCTCAGACTTCAGTCTGTGGACTTTATAAGTGAAGCACTGTGGCAAAGCACTTGTCTAGTTGTGAAAGGGAAACGCTGAGATTTTCTGTTTCTCAAATTCAGGTTTATGACAGTCGAGAAACCTCTGTACTGGAAATGCAAATACCCTTCTGTTCATCATAGGCCTGTCAGCCTTTTTTTTTTATTCTTCCACAGACATCCTCAGCTATCCACTGAGCCAGCTGGCCGGTGGACTTTTGTCACATGGGGTGGACCAGCATTTATTTTTGAGGCATTCCAGGCCGCTAATCTAATGGGATGCAGGCCATCTGCCCAAGGAAGGAATGCAATTTTCACCCTGCAACACACACACACACACACACACACACACACACACACAGACACACACACACACAGACACAGACACACACGTTTTGTGACAAAACCAGGGTGAGCATGTGTGGGACCAAGGCAGACATACCTGTGGGGAGGGTGCTTTGTGTTGGCATGGTGTTAACAACGGATGAGTCCAGAGGGCTGGGCAGGTATATCCCATCCACTGGGTTGATGGTGCTCTAGGATGAAACAGCGGCAAACAGTTAAAGACAGTTAAAGCAGTTTTTGTCTAGAACTTTGAGCCAGGTGGATAACCAAGGCTTCCCTTTGCTACTGCTGCAAGTACACAGTAAGGCATTTAAGTTGTGGCGTTGCAACTTGCTATCTTAGCTGAGCAATTAGCTGCCAACACACCCATACCCATATTTGCCTGAGGATCAGCAAAGCAATGAATACGCTCATTACAGCACATCTACAGTGCACCAGAGGAAGGAGTACTGGAGGGGTATTTGCGCACGCACACACACACACACACACTTTGAGAAACAGAGGTGTCAAATGAAACAAGGATCTGAGGAGTGATCAGCTGCTTTTCAGAGCTCTTTCCCTAAAGCTAAACCTGAGCTCTCTGGGAGGCCCTAGACTTTACGGCATTACGACAATAATTGGGACCTGAAACTAACAAGGCCTCCGACCCTCAGTGCTCCCTACGCTTGGTCCTATGCAACGTATCGGTCTTATGGTCTGGTTAATGGTTCACCTGTAAAATCATCCTGTGACTTTCCTCAGTTACAAACACACGTGATTATTTTACAGCTCTCGAGGCAGCGACTGATGAAACTGAGGTTATAAATCTAATTAACCGACTGAACTGAAACGCTGAACCTCTCAACTGAGTTTCTCAACCTTAAGAGCTGCCCTAGAGAAAAAAAATAAACATACAAGGTTCACAAAAACACACCATAAATGATGTGGCGTTTGTCTGTTACCAATCAGTGAACTTGTGCAAGGCAAAGCAATTCTTCAAAGCACTGCCAATAACAAATAAACAGTGCTTATTTTACAAATTACAATTCAGACTGAAACAAGGTTTAGGGAGCTCAATAGTGCCAAGAGGAGAGGATGGTGACGACAGAAACACGCGTCTTCCAACGCTCTAAGAAGAAACTGGCAACCATCATGTTCTGAGCCTTTACCTTAACCCATCGCCTTTTCTTTACCATACACAAACTGTCCAGAGTCCATAAATATAACTTAATAAAGAAGACTAGCCTAACTGAACAACCCAAGTGTTTGGTTAGGGTAGATGGCTAAATTGTCCAAATATTGGTATTGCCTTCATCGGCACCAGGAGAAGTGGCAAAAAAACCCTCTGCAGCTGGTGTTGGAAAGCCCCATGATGTATAAGCACACAGTGATTGCGTTCCATCTCCGCGGTGTGTGCTGTACACAAATATTCACACACTTTCACAGACTTTCACATCAGACAGGCCACAGTATGAAGGGCTTGGTTCCCTATTGCACATAAGAAAAGTGATTTCTCTTCCCCTTTTTTAAGACCACTACAGTACATTCACATTTATGGATGTATATTTATGCTTTATTCAAAGCAACTTGCATTTGGTCAGCTACAGTACAAGTTCAGAGGCAGTCTCCTCTGGAGCAGCTTAGGGTTAAGTGCCTTGGCCAGGGGCACACCAGTTGCAGCCATTATTCGGTGTTTTCTTCTCACCACAATAACTATAACAACAAAACATCATCTTCTTTTTTATCTTTTTAAGGTCGGACGGAGCTTTGACATGCAATAGGCTAACTGATGTAACGGGTAGGTACACTGCCCTGAATAAAGCTGGTATCTATTAGCCAAATAGAATTCTGTACTCTAGAAAAATCAATTGCTGAATTGCTTTTGTATATTTGCATGTGTGAGCCTGTGAGTGTGCGCGCGTGTGTGTATGTATGTATGTATGTATGTATGTATGTGTGTGTGAGGCAGTGAGAACCACAGAGTGGGTCAGAGTTCAGTCCCATAATCACAAATAAAACGGTTCAGGCAGACAAAGGTATTTCAGACATTTTCTGTTTTTGTAGGAAGTTGATAAAAAAAGTTGGAAGACGATGAAAAGTTTGAACTTTCCCAAGAGAGAATGCAGCAGAATTCCCACACCTTAGAAGACTGGCCCAGTAAAGAGAGGCAGAACAGGAGGTGGAGGCGGAGAAGGCCAAGGCAAAATGATCACATGGCATGCACTTCTGAACAGCCTTCTGGTCAATCGGCTTGGAGTTGTTTTGTTTGATTGTTTTTTTGAAAGAAGAAATAAGTGAAGTAAGCGGGAAAGAGAGAAGAAGAAAAAGAAAAGAAAAGGAGGTTGGTCTGAGTCAAACTACTTTATGGATGGAGAACTTACTATCAGTCCGTTCGCGTGTTGCTGATCATTACTTCGATCCTTAAAGAGCAGAACCCGAGACAGACAACAACAACAACAACAAAAAAGAGGGGGTTGAGGGGAGGGGTGCACACTCAGTCTAAGGGATGGTGCAGGATCCCTCTGCCTGCTTCCTTACCAATCAAAAATAATTGAAATTCTTTGACAATCTTTGAGAAAATCTCCTTTGGCATTTTGACAAATACAAGTCATTTGGCTTCATAGCTTTCAATGTGTTACATAAAGGGAACAGACAGCCTGTGGTTGCCAAAGCTAATGCTTGGTTTATGTGTTCATTGTCCTCAAATCCACCCGTCACCTCGCAAAGCAAAGACTGGGATGCCTTTCGTGTTAGTGTGCATGTAGTGATGCATTTACTGTACTGGTGACTACTTAATATACACAGACAAAATGCCAGACACAAAAATAACTACAAAGTGGTGCAGATGGTCTACAACTAAATGCAATAGAGGGGATTGAAAAAGTCGCCTTACCTTGGCAATTTGAAGCAGTACAATGCAGTGTTTGATGGACTCTACCATACTCTGCAAATGGGACAGGACGAGCAGAACATGAGGCTTGTGCTGGTACAAACTTAGGACATTAAAAGGCTCAGCTGAATAAGGCTAAAGTGTTTTAAAGGATTTTACTTCACACTTACACAAGTCGTATCCTTCAGGTTCTCAATTTTCTGCACAAAAGAAAAAAGAAAATCTATTTAGAACAAATACACAAGACAGAAACAGAAGATTTCTCCCTATGAAAATACAATACTCTAAAGGCTGTAAATGGTACCACTTCCTACTTCCTAATGGACCTTTGGCTGCTTGATGATAACAAAAACAGGTAAAGCAGAAGGTGCCCTGTCTACCTTCACCCACAGTCAAAGGGCCAAAATACCAAAATAAGACAGAAATAAAAATGTATTGTGCTGACAATTGCTTTGAGTTACAAAATCAATCTGAGGATAACTTTCAAAAGAGGGAATGCAAATAAATGTTGGGGGGTGGGCAGGAAAGAGAGAAGACAGGAGCTCTTACTCTGCGTGACTCATCTTCTTTGCAGTCCTTTATTTTTTCATCAAACAGCTGAGGGAGAGAGGGAGTGTGAGAGGTGAAAAGGGAGAAGGAGAGATGGAGAAAGACAGAAAGAGAAAGAAAAAAGGGAGGAAGAGAGAAGGATCATGTTTAGTAAGACAAAGCATCCAACATCAGGTAAAAACAAATCTGACCTTGTTATTATTTGGTGAAGACGCACCTTAACTTGATCAATGAGAATCTGAAGATAGGCATCCGCTTCAGCAAGCTTCTTGTCAAAGTCCTGAACACTTGGAACGAAACCAGTTTCTGCCTCCTGAAATTAGAAGTGAGAGACACAGAAAGGCCATGTGAAAGCGGGTCCACCTAAAGCTCAAGACACAACCCAGCAACCACTGCACTATAAAATCAGTATGCAATGTAGTCTACTCTAGCCGTGGTGAACAGCAGCAGCAGCTTATAGACGTGTTACGCGATGTAAGCTGACGTCACTTTGTCGTGCCATTTCACACTCTGTACTTGTGGCCTCTGGTGAGGAAAGAGTCATTACGGAATCAGAAGTGAAAAACGAACCCATAGATGGGTCACTGTGGAGATGAGGTTTGAAACCGCTCATCACAATAACAAAAGCAACAACAATTGTGTCAGCATCAGCACACATAACCAGTTATTTAACTGGGGGGGGGAGGGGTGGACGGAAAAAAAAAAGTTTTACAGCACCAAACACAGAGAGCTCCCTCCAGTACTATGACAGCGGCAGTCAAAAGCCATCTGCTGGAACAATCTTTTTCAAGCTTCTAAGACTGAGGTAGCTGCTTAGTGGTGCGACATGACTCGACAGAATGTCCAAGTCTCCCACAAAAGCCAAGTATGGACACTGGAGCAAGAAAACGTCCTGTTGGACAAAAATTCAGTTATCAGAAGCATGCTCCATGCCTTTCCATGCCACTTCCTCCCACTTCCATACACACGCACGCACGCACAGTGTGTGTTAGAATGTCTACTTAACTTTTAATTAACGAGTCCACTTCACATACATAAACACCCTAGTCATCCAACTGCAACAGTAAAGCATCTAGCTGACATTTAAAATGGAAACAGCTCTGGCACATGTGCTGCTGAGCACTGGATGTACAAAGGATGCAGGGGTAGTTTTGGACCAAAGCACATCTCTCACTGCCAGGTAAAATAGGGATATGCAAACGAAACAGATACAGCTTGAAAGTTATGTAAACAGGTTATTTTTACACTTCTGTGCACAAACAAACACACACACACACACACACACACACACACACACACACACACACCCCTTTTCATTTCACAAATTGCAAAAAGACTCATTACAGCAGTAACATGCTATTGCCAAACACATCAAATAATAGCAATGCTATTGAGAAGAAAGAGAGAGAGAAAAAAAAAACATTGATCGCAATCTAGAATATCAGCTTGAGTTGGATCAGAAATTAAATCCAAAACACTGATCACATTCCAGAAAGGGCTTGACTTGGATCACAAATTCAACCCAAAACCAAAAAGGTGCACAAAACTGCCCTTGTGATGAACTATGAGACCTTATTCACTCCCACTCATACTCAGAGGGCCAGCAGCAAGACTGCTTGGATGGCCTTGTGGCCTCGTGTTGAATTAGAGACCCCACTCACACTCAGAGAGCCAGCAGCTGTCTGACTTGGGTCATCTCCATGCTCAGGTTGCCACTGTAAGCTGCTCCTCCTGCTGCTTCCTACTGCTTGTGGCCGGCAGGAGGCCTGGGGCTCTTGTCCCGCAGCTGAGGAATGCCTGGAGGAGGCCCCAGAGGAGGAGGCCCCGGTGGTCCTAGAGCAGCCAGATGTGACCGCTCTCACAGGGACGTGCAGGAAAGCCATTCACTTTTTAACGCCAAAGCCCGTAAAATCCGTTGTGGCCACCATCTGCGACACTAAACAACACAGACAGCACAGCGCTGTGCACAGAGGACAAAGTCTGCACTAGGGCTTTTTGATATGCTGCCAATCCCCCTGCTAGGCTCAAAGGTTACATGTTTGCAACCGATAGAAAAATGCAGATTCGTGGAATCTTTACTCAGCCCAGTTAGCAAGTTAGAAAGCCCTTTCAACCTTCCAACCTCAGCCGTGTTGTTTTGACCAGCAGAGCTGAGACATGCACTTCATAATCCAACTCAAGCAAATTTAATAGTATTAATATAGAACTTTTACAATAGCATTGTCTTATGGCAGAGACCTCATAAATCAAGTATTCCATTCTTGTCAAAAAGATTCTTATAAAGCAGCAGCCCAGCTAAGGACCTCTAGTCAATCTAGTCAATCTTGAATCACCAGCTCCACAATTGGGTTTTATGTCACAAATACACCTGGGCTCAAAAATACCTGGATGGGGGTTAAAAACAAAACAACAAAAAACAACATTTTGTTTTTTTTTCTACACCAAGCAGTCAACCAATCATTAGAAATCAAAAGCACCAGAGCAGTGAGAGCGAACATGACTGCACATATAATACTGTATGATAAAGCCCTGCCATTGTATTAGACAATATTTTTGTACTTTGACAAAGTAGAAATGGAAACCAGCACTGGGACGAATGCTAGCATGAGTGTTAGCTCTGGAAATAGGAGTTCAGGGGTTTCCTTGGGCTCTCCTGTCTGTGTCTGCACTGCAGTTAGCGAATCCACGACAGCCTCTGACCCCACAGGCATCCTGTGACAGAGTGTAGTGTGAAAAACAAACAAAAGCTCCACTGGGCTCCACACGGCTCAGGTTTTTGTTGTGTCAACAGCAGTGTGGCTCATAAACACCACACACACACACACACACACACACACACACACACACCACTACCCCAGTAGCAGGCATGGAATAACTGAATACCAGTAAACATGCACAGCATTCTGAAGCAGAGGTGTAGAGTAAAACCATGCTAATGCTAAAAGAGGAGATGGCTCGCGGCCACTTCAGCATATTCACTCAATCTGCCATTTAGCAACCATACTCCACACTCCACCTCCTGCTTCCATACCAAACAGCAGCAGCAGAGATAAACCCCCTAAAATCTGTTAGTTCCCTCCACAGGGCCCCCACCCCCACCCACCAATGACCCCATTTCCATGGCATCATCGCACACTAACGATGACACAGCCACAGCAAATGCAATAAACAATGAACAGTGTGGTACTTACAGCGCGTCTGTGTCTGTGAAACATGCCTTGTTAAGGCGGCGCAGGCCAACGCTGATCCGAGCCTTCTCTTCCCCTCTCCCTTTCTGCCTTCTCTTTTCCCACGCACTCTCTCTCAAAAACACATGCTCCCTCTCTCACAAACACATACACACGCAGACGGACACACACACAGACGCAGTATGCCACGCGCTCTCGACTTCTGTCCGTTCTCCTCTCTGGTGAAAACAAGCCCAGCTGCTGCTAGAGTCACCTCCACAGCATTGTTTCCATCAGCTGCGCAGACGCAGACAAAACTTAATCCGCCCTCCTCTCATGACAGGAAGTGCACACTTCCTTTAAGAAGAAGGAGGGGAAAAAATAGAAAGAAAGAAAGAAAGAAAAAAAAGTAGCACAGGCTTATTCTCCAAGAGAGAGAGAAAAAAAAACTGAGGGTTGCTGTGATTGGATAGAGGACCCTTGGGCTGATGAAGGAGTCAGCCCATAAGCTGAGCTCTGATTGGCTTAGGAGTCACATGACAGAATAACTCCATGCTGACACACTGGGTGTGCAGGCGAGTGGATACTCGCAGACAGTCAGCAGAACTGTTTACGCAGGAGAAGGAGGGGACAGAGGAGAGAAAGAGAGGGATAAAGAGAGAGAGAGAGAGAAACAGAGAGAGAGAGAGTTTATTAAAAAAAAAAAAAGGAGTGAGCAGAGTGCAAGATGGGAGCAAGATGGAGGAACGATAAAGAGATTTACAGATAAAAAGAGGAAGGAAATCAGGCACAAACAAACAGTGGTCAGGGACGGTGAGAGGGCAAGTAAAAAAGAAAAAGGAGAAGGGGAGAGAGATGGGGTGAGAGGGAGGGGTGGAGGCAGAATAAATGATGAACCAGATGAGTGGGTGAAGGATGCTGCATGGGAACCCATGAACATGGCCGAGAATCTAAATTCAGTCGGAAAAGTGCACCAAGATGTGTTTAAATAGGTGTTACTACAGTTGAAAACACCTTTGGAAGGTATTACCCACTTATTGGTCAATACCTTTTCCAGTTAAACACCCACATACACTACATCATCATCCAGGCAGTGGCTCAACAAGAGCTAGCCTGTCTGTTCATCACACACACACACACACACACACACAC
>JAGFZM010000328.1:705104-729013 GCA_017657215.1 Limnothrissa miodon | reverse complement strand
TTTTTGAATATTTCTAAAATTCCCAAGCTAAAGTTTCCATGGAAAGTATATAAATACACATATAATTAATTATATAATTCTATTTATATATAAAAGTAAATCAGTGATATAAAACAAGAATATTCCAGACAGACAGAGAGGGTAAAGGAAAGATGTGAGACGTCAAAGAACCTACAGTCCATCATCATCCTATGCTGCCATCTAGTGACGCGTTTTATATTTCAATCACACAGTCTGCTGAAAATGGATCAGCATTGGCTTTATCAGGGTGCCTGGTGGATGAGACCCTAAGGAAACCTATTATAAGGACTAAACAAAAAGCAAAGCCAAGCAGGCTAAGATGGACAACACAGTTTTCAGCATCATAGTCATGAGGTGTACACTACCTGTACCATAATCAAAACATTGGTTTGAGGATCAATCAGAACAAAAAGCAAGTGAAGACAACCAAACTGCATACTCTCACCTTTAACTGTGTCACCACCGCAACAATCTTAATAGTAAACCTGGCCCAAACAACTTGAACTTTCACTCGGTTACATTCAGTGGCTCAGCGTAACATTCATAGACAGACGATCAAAAGTCAATTTATAGTCTAAGCACTGTTGCTAAATAGATTATTCATGTCAATTCAAGAAAATAGAGTCCATTCTAACTGGTCATTCTAAGTCTTCTTCTATTCCCTACAACTATACTGTCCACCTCAAAGACACAAGACACAGAAGAAAAAAAGTAGGCCAACAGATTAAAAACTAGAGAGTCGGAGGTAAAAAGAGATAAAACAAAAGCGTCTGTTAATGCCTTACCCTCAGCCGGACGCATCCTCTTCTGGAGCCACGCATCATTTTGTCTTTAGACTAAGAACAAAACAAACAGCTTGTGGTCAGTAAAAGCAGAGAAACTAAAAGCTATTCTGCCCCATCTCTGGGAAGAGACAAGAGGGAGACCAAAGACATTCTACCAAAAAAATGTCTGACAGATGTATTTAGGAAAACAGGTGATGGTCTATTGCAGGCAGAACTAGTACATGAAGCATTGTGCAGACATTGTTCGTCTCAAGGCTCATATGAAATGTACTGGTACATCAAATAATTAAAGCTGGGAATGGAAATTGAGTAGGACTGACTTTTTGTGCTTGATAATACAGCAGCATCTCTCTCCTGTGGTGAACAGAGTCCTCTTCAGCACTTTATGTTTACTGCTAATTGGCCCAGATATCAGGCTTACCACACATTTGTCCACTTTCATGTAGTCAAAATCTAACAATTTGTCCACTTTCATGTAGTCATTCAATCTAAAAATGTTGGTATCGATTATGACAATAAATGGGTTACTGCACAGTGCTGTTCCAAGTGAAAATAGGAAAAGAACTAGGCTACACAAAGTTTACAGCATTGACAGTTATGTTATGCCAGTAAATGTTGCGTATGTGTACTTCAGAATATTGTGTTTGTACTCAGCAAATACAAACAATTTAACTTAACAGAAATTTCGTGATTCATCAAAAGAGTTACTAAGTTACTTTAGCTTGGGTATATTGTGTCAAGTGTAATGTGATTGTCTTGGTAATTAGGTAAGGTTCAGAAAGCTTAAAGGAGAAGTTCGGAGTGATTTTGACCTGGACTGTACTGAAAGATGTTACCGAGTACAAACATTTCCAATACTGACCTCCGGTCACCCCCAGCATTTTCATCTGAAATCCAAGCACTTCAATAGAATATAATTTTCAATCTGTTCCCCTGTCCTATCTGTTCGTCAATCGACTTATCGTGATTTCATTTCAAGATGGCAGAGACCGGGAAATTTTGTGAAGGTACTGTCTTTATAAACTGTCTTTTTAATAAAGTTAAAAATTCTGATTGTCTCATTTTAAATGTCAGGGCCCTCAAAAGTCTACCAATGAAGTGTGGAGTTACTTTGAACCTTGTTAATGGTGTAAAAAAAAATGTATCTTCATAGACTAAGCTGTGCCCCTATAGCTAACAGTCTAAGGTTAATGAAAGCCTCGGCTTAAACGGTTTAATGCAGAATGCTGGGGGTGAACGGAGGTGGGCATTGGATATATGTTTGTACTCGGTAACATCTTCCAGTACAGTCCAGGTCCAAGTCACACCGGATTTCTCCTTTAACAAGTGAGAAGCTAACCCAGGTGACACACCTCTGAGGGGAAAAGAGGGCTTAAGTTACACTAGTATTACGACCAATTTCCCTCCCTCCAAAACGACTTAAATGCCGTGCAAATGTTAGCCAACTTCGTAACTAGATGCCCTGCTATCAAACCTAACGTTAGCTGTCAATCCTTCTCCGAGTTACCGCTGACTAAACAAATTAACTTCGTGAAATGGGGTGCGTGAAGGGCCTAGCTTCTAACATTAGCTGACTAATAGGCTGCACATTTGATGAAGAAATAGAACAAAACGTTTGCTACAATTAGTTTATGCCTAGTGCCAATTATTCTTTCTGTGTATTTGACAGCCATCAAAACATAACTTACTGTTATTAGGTATAATATATAAATACAGGAACGTAGTTCTCGCTAACAGGTATAAAGCTAGTGACTTGCACCACTGCAGGACAAGTTAGGTGCAATTATTAAATCGTTTTAAATCGTCATTGTTTGTTTCGTTGTATCTAGAGGCTGATTTGACTTAGGATATCTGGGGGAAATGTCACACGTGGAAACCACCACCTTTTACGTTGTGTTGACAAGCTGTATCGTAGGCTTGTAAGCTAGTTAGCAATGCAGAATCAGAAGTAGCATCTTCGCTAGGGTGGGATGTTGCTACAGTGCAAAGTTCTTGGAACATACCAACAAATAGGATCGGAGGATGCATGACACTATTTGTCGATGAGCTTTTAAAAATTGTTCTGATAGGACACCACTGCTGTCAGTATGTGAACCCGCCCCACATACCAGCTAAAATTCCCAACTACTGGCAACAGGCCTTCTGTCCGAGACTGTGTTAACAGATCGAGGCTATGTCCCCAGCTTGCTGACACCTGTCGTAGTTTCGGAGTCTTTTCAAAGCATATGATTTAGAGGTGCTTACCGTATAATACGACAACAATCCAGCATTGTAATCCAAAACAAACCATCGATACTGCCAACCTTTCATGACGTTGGTCCATTTGCTCAGCGGTCCTTCCATGATGGACGCCATTTTTTACACTTAGCCACAGTTCCGGAGGGGAGGAGCAAATGTGGAGGAAAAAACATAGATGTTGCGTCATCTGATGGAGCGTGTGCTGTAGCGCGCAGGTGGGATCATAACCACAATGTAGGCCAATTTATGTCAACATAGGATTACTGTAGTTTACTGTCTGTGTTGTTTGGAGTGACATGTCATGCTTGACTCGATTATCTGGAAGGGCATCTTGAAGGATGTATTATACTCTTTCTGACACAAATAAGCGGCGTTTCATGATAGAGTGCATCTTTTGTGACCTAGTCATTAATAAAGTTTATTTTATTTGCTAGATAATGTTGCATAGGCTATCGTAAAATGAACCTTTTCCAAACCATTCTTATTTGCTAGCTTTTGTACGTGTGCAAACTGTTCTAGCTCATGCATTTTGAACATCTTTGACTTCACAGTTCTCTGAAGACTGCAATTGTAAAGTGTGTCAAGGATGTACAGGAGGCAAGGTATAGGCCTACAGAAGCCTAGTGCAGGACTAGGAGAAGGACAACTTGGGTTAAAAAACTGATGATGACAAATAATGTCAAATTGCTTATTAATTTAATTTTCTTCAAAAACACATGGCAAGGATGTAGAGCTATTGTATTCATAAACGTTTTTATTGATTTATTATTTACAACAAGTTGAACACTGATAAAAGAACTTCACAGTAATATACTATTAAATGTGAGTCTTAAATTAGAAACACACAAAATATATTTTTACAAAAAAGAAAAAAAAATACTGTGTTAAATTTGTTAACCTCTGACATTTATTTCTTAAAATCCCTGTTAAATTCACATATATTCGAAATTAAGAGTGTTCCATTCTCATTGCACTTTAAAGACTGAAGAATAAGTGGCCTTTGGTATAAATGATGCTTACATACAATTTCTTCAGCCCTCTTTCATCCATTAAAAGACACAGCCTCCAAAGGAATTTCCAGGATAATATAAAAAATGAAATGAGCAAAAATAAATAAAGGCATCAAATAAATAAGACACATTGTCTAACAAATTAAGCCACCTTACCTATGTGTACTAAAAAAAGGGACATTCTGAAACTAGAAGATACAGCCATGTGCTCTAGTTATGCATGACTCCTTAATAGATAATATGTGACAGATTGACATCCAGTGCACTAGCCTTGTGACATCCGCTTAATGATGCAAGAGGCAGGGAGAGAAAAATACACATTTGTAATGCACTCATAATTTTTTAGAACATTTTGTATATTCCTCAGTTTAAAGGTTATAAAGAACTGAATTCTTTTTAAATTTATAAATGTCATATTGTTCTGAAGAGCAGAAAACCTTAAACATTACGGAAGGCAAAAAAATAATCAAAGCAGGCATCAAGAACATTTTTTATATTTTTAAATGAGGGGCAGAAATTAATATATATCCTTTTTTAATCATTTACCCCAGGTCAGTGGTAAAAGAATGGGTGATGTATACAGTAACCATGTACTAAGTGTATGTGTAACTGCACATTAAGTATTAAGTGAAGAACTTGCAGGCCACAGTAAAAAGACCATGGTACAGGACATTAGGCTGTAACCAACTTCTATGCAAGGCATGGGCTGCCAGCACCTTTTATTTAACATGCAATACAAGATGGCAGATTGTTTTTTAAGTGGGATATGGACAATAGAACATTATCTGGATACAGGGTTGGGGAAAGTTGGCCAGTACCCCGGTGTGAGATCCAACCATGTATCTTCAGTTAGTAGTGCACAAAACAAATATTTTACCAAAGGCACCATAAATCATAAAGGGAAATATGTATAGTAAATAGAACTGCTATAATTTGACATGAGATAACATGAATGACACATGGCAACTCTCTAGTCAGAAGGAAACTGTGCAACATTTTACAAATCCAATGTGTGAACAATACTGTAAAATTTCGAGCTGTAGCAATGACATGCAAGAACCTCAGGTTTCAGTAATTTCATGGCTGTTTACATAGATTATACAAATTTCTACTTCAGGGGTCTCCAACCTTTTTCTCCTCAGAGAGCTACTTTGACAAAATCAGCATGGCTATGAATGACTCCCTTCTACAGCGCAACACTCTAAAAGTGACATCTGAATTCTTGAGGAGAAAAATATTTTCTGACCTTGGAAAAAATAATTTTGTACCAGACAGGTCAGGATGTTTTTTGTGACTATGTTGTGATATTTTGTGACTGTTAAGACATATTTCCTCTGACTCCTTGGAGAGCTATTCTTAGGCAGGCCTTGAACAGCTCCCAGCTAAAGATCCCTGGACTACTTGAAAGACAGTAAGCCATAAAGCCATAAATACCTTCCCTGTTTTGGGCTCTATCCAGTGTAAATGATCTATGGATTCTGGTTTCGGTTGACTGAGCAACTCATATCCACATTGATTCTTCAGATCAGGAAGCTCTGTATCTGAGTATTTGATATCATAAATGTTAACATTTTTTAGTGATAAACACTTTGTGGAACATTTTTCTGTGTTATTATTGGCCAAGCCCCCGTTCAAAATGAAACTGGTGTCATAATAGTGAAACAAAGCCATAAGAAATGATGCATGCCTGGGAAGAGAGAGGAAATCAGATTTCCTTTTGGCTTGTTTTGTCATTTAGCTGACGACCTTTAATATCGTTTTTCTATTGATGGCGACGACTTCAAATGGGTGCAATACTGCACACTTTCCAACATCAAGAAACTGAGGGAAATGAACAATGGAAAGACAAACATTCTAACATTTAAATCTGAGAAGAACAAATGAGGGATGGAACAGAGAAAGAAAGAGAGAAAACAGGAGGAGGAGGGGGAGAGAGAGAGAGAGAGAGAGAGAGAGAGAGAGAGAGCACACGTGCGTAAGACAGCATACATTCATAGTGTAATTAAAGTGATGGGGGATGGAGTGTCTCCCATGTTCATTTCTGCATTTCAACTCTAAACATCAGTCCGGCTGTATACATCCCAGTACCCAAGGGTAGTAGTGACATCCATGACATTTTCTTGGACATGAAATAATGCACAATATTTACAAAACAAAACAAAAAAAAAAGATTTTTAAAAACATGATGTATGTGCTTTTAATAAAAATAATTTAGAAATTCAAGTTTATACACAAAAAACATTCTAAAGTGAAACAAATAGGCTACCACACAAGATTTGTGCAGGTATAAAATTATATTAGAAAATATAAAAAAACGAAAATGCACCTCTGAAATTCAACTTTCAACTTATGTAATGGATGGAAATGTGGTGGGACCCAAGATGCTATAGATCAGTGTTGCATTTTTGTGTATTTAGTGTAGACAAACCAGGCACATTGGGATGATGCTGAAGGATTTCAGCACTAATCTAAAGGCAACTTCTTCTGTACACAGACACACACACACAGCCTGACCCCTTCCTATCTACCACTGTTACAGGCCCCTAGCTAGCATTCGGGAGATTAATGAGAGACAAACACACATAGCACCATAAGTACTCCACTTGAGATGAAATGCATATGGCTCAATTCAACCAATGGGGCTAAGCTTGTGGCTCTAGACCAAAAATGGTCTTTGAGCAATGGAGGAAGCAACTGAAGACAACTAAAGCGAACCAGCAAACAGTGCTGGCTCCATGGCACACTCCTTGTAGAATGGTCTGAGTCATTAATACATTTGACCCCCATTTGCCCTGTACAGTGCACATCTGTTCTTGTGAGGTGTGTGCACTGGCTTTGATGGCATCCAGAAACAGATTTGCATTCAAGTGATCTATAGTTTTGCCACATGTGGGACTTCTATCGCTATAGTGTTTGTGTTTCTTGGTGGCACTCGTATAGACTCAACATGCCAGTTACTGTCAGTAACCCTGATTGATTGAACTTTGACATGCTGTGTTTTGACTGGCCTGTCACAAGTCAGTCAAAGATAGTCATCTGAGTAACTCAAACTACCATGGCAAGCTTATATACCTGTTCAAAACTGTTTTTTACCACTGCTCTGTACTGAGTCAGCTGTAAACAATACAAGACATTGAAGAATTTTGTCTGTGTAGGTATGTATGTGTGTGTATCTGAGGTACTTCCAAGTGCACCCCCCTTTCAAAAAACAAACCAAAAAAACAAACAAACAAACAAAACATTGTTACATTTTCATGTTGTGTTTCCATGGTTCTGAAACGAAAATGGAGATTTTGAGAATGAAAGTGTGAGATGACATATCAGAGGGAAGTCAAAGGGTGGGGGTGTAAGGTCTTCACAGTGGCTACCTCTGCACAATATCACTGATTTCTTTAATGCAGCTGAGTAAGTTGTCCAAGGCAGGGCTGCCCCCTAAACCCCCAACACTACTACCACCACCACCTCCCGCCCCGGAGGAGGCACGTAGCTCCTGCAGGCTGAGCTCCAGCTTGCCCACGGCCTCGCGGAAGGCAAACTTGTTGCGCATCTGAGGGATGCAGTCCACGTAGCCTGAGCAGTAGTCCAGGAGCTGGTGGCCGGCGTCTAGCACCTGGTTGCTGGAGGCCGGCTCGGCGGTGCTGTGGAGCGCGCTGCTCAGGCTTTCGGCGCACTCCAGCAGCGCCTCCTTGCTGACCTTGTCGGGGAGCACGCGCTCAGCCTGCTGCCGAGTCCGCCGCAGCGCCACCTTGGAGGCCACCGAGGAAGTGTTGGTGGTGGTGGAGGCACCGTTGGCCAGTTTGGTCGGGGTGGAGGAGGGTGAGGGAGCCGGAGGCACTTGCGGAGGCGGCACAATGGGCCTCCCCCTGTCTCGCTCCCTCTCCCCTCCTCCGCTCCTGCCTGCGCGTTTTGTTGGGGTAGGCGTCTCGCCGTTGACCTCCGGTGAATAATCGTCCGCCCCCTCGGCCCCGTAGGGCTGCGAGAGCGAACGCAGTGTGGGCGGAGGAGGTGGCGCGCACCTAGGCTTGACAAGCCGTGGACGGTCCCTCTCGGCGGCCTGGTGGTCCGTGAGCAGCTTGAAGCGGTTGCCCTGTGAGTCTACTCCGACCAGGTGCACGTCGGCCGGGCTGTGCTTCAGCGTGGGTGAGATCACCACTGGAACCTTGTGGTTGTGTTGCAGACCCATCGTGCCACTCCCTACGCTCACACTTTTCGACGGAGACGACCAGCCCTGCCTGTCCTGCCCCAGTATTGAGTCTTGCTGCCCAGTGCAGCCGTCTCCCTCACCCCCCACCCCCGGCATCCTAGCGCCGGCTGAAACTCCCCGTGGCAAAAGCTTGGCTTTGGGCCGCTCGCGGATCTGTGCCGTGCCCTCGTCCAGCTTGCGGAGCGTCAGCTGTGCCTCTGCCGGCCGCCCCGGAGCCCCGTTCTCAGGCTGCGAGGTGGTGGAAGCTGTCCGCTCTAGCGGGGGCTTGCTACTGCTCTTGCGCGGCAGCGTCAGAGCCATGCGCTCCAGGTCAGGAAGCCCCGCTGACATGGATGACGTAGAGTTGGACCTGGGAAAAGGCTTCTCGTCCGTGCTCTGGGGCTTCCCGCTGCCTGAGCGCAGCCCGAGGGTTTTTTTGATCAGGCGCGGAGTGAAGAAGCCCGCCAGGCTTCCCCAGCTGCTCCCACCACCACTGCTGCTGCTACTGCTGCCGCTCCCCACCTGTCCACCAGAGGGCGCCCCAGGCTTCTGTCCAAAGGTGGCCCCGCAGCAGCGTGGCTGCACGTGGTTGGCCTCGCCGTGGGACGGGGAGAAGCCGAGCCCATCCACTTGGGGGAGTGGAGGTGGTGGGGTGCAAAACGCCACCGAGGGCTCGTACTTCTTGTGAGGCTGTTCCATCTCCCGGAAGGAGCTGCTCCGTTTTGGGGGCATGGGAAGGTTCTGCTGCGGTTGGGAAGAGGGTGACGTCGTGGAAGATGAGGACTTCTTCTTCATGAAGGAGCTGAAGAAGCCGGCCTTGCGGTCCCGAGTAAAGGTGGTCTCTGTGCCGTCCTCCAAAAGGCTGTTGGGAGATTTGTCTCGCTGTTTCCGCGGCAACGCAGGTGAGCTACCAGAACGCTCTCCTCCCAACAGAGATGCCATCAAGCCTGGTGAGATAAGACAAAATGGTAGACAATTTTAAAATGGCTACAGTTGTGAAACGTTCAAATAAGTTGTGAAATGTTCAAAGCAAAAATGAAAAGAAATGGCTTCCATCTACCAACACAGGGGTGAATACAGAAAAAAATATTTCATTTTCTTTTCTCTGACTGAAATCATAAGTCAAGGTTAAGATTACCACTTTATCTTCAAGTCACCCTTTTATACCTTCAAGGAAACCAGGTGCTAAAAAGGCAAAATGCAATTCCTTCCCGCTGGCTTCTATTTAACGACGACATACAAGACTGATAGGAGATAACCAAAATCTGCTTGTTGGTGGTATTTGACAAAGAATGGCTTTTAAGCCATATTTTTTTATCTGTCTTAGATATTAGATTTATGCACGTCTAATGACAAGAACACAGCAAAGAATTGTATTCATTGGTTCCGTTACAAGGACAGAGTCTGAGAGGAAACTGCCATTAGCTCTTGCTCAGACTGGTTCTGAAAGAGCCCCTGGCTCTGTGCCTGCAGCCCCTGCTTTTATAGCTGGCTCACAGAAATATGCTGCCTTGCATTACTGTCTGAATCAGCACTGGCTGCATAGAGTGAAAGTGTGTGTCAGCATTCAGTGGCATTCTACCTTCCCTCCCCTGGGGAGATACATCTTATCCGTCTTAGTGTTCTTATTATAATTGTGCACAACAGCCAACTTCCCCACGGGGCTCATGCCTCTAAAAGCACAATGATGCAATAATGCATTTCAAACAGTAGCAGCAGTAGTGGTGTTGGAATGTTGGGGAAGTAATGGTAGACGGTGAGGGATCATAGAATGGAACAGAATACATAGGTGAGGTATGACGTGTATAAGGGGTAATGTGTATGATGGGTTACAGTGGGTATGAGGGTGTATAATGGGTATAAGGGGTATGAAGGGGGGATCATGCAGAATGTTGGGGTATAATGGGTAGAAGGGATACAAAGGGTGTGAGGGGCACCGTGTGTATGAGGAATATGAAGGGTATGATGGGGAATTAGGGATATAACGGGTATGAGGGATGTGAGGGGGTATAATGGGGAATGTTGAGGTATAATGGGTAGAAGGGATATGAAAGGTATGAGGGGCATCATGCGTATGAGGAATGGGGTATAATGGGTGTGAGGGGTATGATGGGTATAAGATGTGGGGGGATTGGATGGATGGGTGGGTGGTTGAGTGGTTAGTGGATACATAGGGTGGCCCATTAATTATGGAATGAATGGACCAACAACCAGAAATAAACAAACACAACCATATTTGGTAAGTGTATATTATTAGGCATTTCACTCTGCTCTTGTGGAGGAGGTATATTCAATGTGAACAACACTGTACATACATACATTGATGGCAACCATCTTGGTTAGAATAAATAAGATTAATCACATTAAAAAAAACATTACAGTTATAGACAAACTCTTCAGAATGATTTTAATCCAATTATGACACATAGAAAGGCCTGTGCGTCAACCGTGCAGCGCATTGGTAAATCACAGATAAGGCAGTAAGTTGGAGGATGAGCAGCATAATCCATGACAGGACGGGCATTAGTGTTGACAAAACACGCAGGAGCCAGCTAATCTATGGGTGGCAGGATGATCAAATGACACTGGGATTAAGGTGAAAGTTGGAGAGCCAGACAGGACAAACAGCAAGGAGATGGAACCAGATTATGCTACTCTATTTAATCTGAAGATAAAGCATGCTGATCGGATTACACAGGCAGAGGGGGATTTGCCCCAGTGGGCTTCCCTCCAGGTTTTCTCTCTCTCTGATGTGATTCCCAGGGAGAATGTCAGATGTCGCTCTCTGGAATCATGTCAGTCAGAGGGATTAAAATGACTCATGAGTCTACACTAAAGCAAACTTAAAAAAAAAAAACATACTTTTCGTAGGATTGCATTTTACTTACACTCAGACTCCTTTGACCAGCAGTTCTATTTAAAAGGTCCTATCAGTTCATAATTGATGGTACATCCTACACTGGTTTAATCTATACAGTATCTGTAGTGGCCTCTGGGCTCTCTGCCCTGCCATCAACAAACCTTGTTAACCCATCACAGCTTCGCTGTTATCATACAACAAACCAACTGAGTGGCCCTGTGTGCGTCTCTGTTCTGCATGTGTCTCTGTTCTGCGTGTTTTCTTTCTGAGGGATGACTTTCTGGTCATTTAACAGATATTTAACAAGACAAGAAAACACTGAATGTTGCCCTTCGCTCTGGGCAGTGAATGACGTGCTGCTCGTGTCTGCCTGCGTGTCGCTGTGGAAGGCACTGGGTGGTGTCGTCTTAGTCGAGGAGAAAGATGCAGCCCATCCGGCGGAGCCTGCGCTGGAGCCTGCGAGTGTGTGATGGCGTACCTGCGGGGCCAAGCCCTCCTCCTCCTTCGGAGTCGCCTCGTCCTTCCAGGCTGCCCTCGATGTTCTCCTTGTTCTCCGTATGCTTGCGAAGAGTCCGGGAGGACACCTTGGAGGGCAGGAGTGGCAGGTCATGGCTGAAGGAGTGAGAGGAGGCTCCCTGACTAGAGGTCTTGCACAGCTCCTCTGCCACCTCTGCATGGGGAAAGGAGAATTGGCATGGTTACTGCATTTAATGAAACACAGATTTAATTAGTTAATTTCATTATTTTTTATGAGCATTTGGCACCCAACACTAGAAAACTGAGGGCCTTATTCTTCAAGTCTCTGTTCAAACTAAAGATGATTTCTCATATTCCACGGTGTAAAAATCGGTCTGCATATAAAAACCACAGAAGATACCTTCTGAGATGCTGGAGTCATGGAACATGGTCTCAAAGGCCTGATGCGTCTCCGCAAAGGAAGGTCGGTCCATGGGGCTCCACTGCCAGCCTGAAGGAGATGGAGAGACACACACATTGGCATACTAAGACACTGTGTAGTACAGCAAGTTGCCCTGCAGTCCTACTCCATTGTTGAGCATGCAAGTTATGTGGTACTTACAGGCCCTCATGAGCTCGTAGACCTTGGGTGGGCAACCCTCAGGCTGCTCCATGCGGTAGCCTTTCTCCAGCAGGTCGTACACCTGGGACAGGTCAATGCCAGGGTACGGGGACATCCCGTAGGTGGCAATCTCCCATAGCAGCACACCGAATGCTGAGAGAGACCAACAAAGACAGCAGTCAGACACAGAGTACTTTCACTACATCAACACTCATCCTAGAATGGGCTCAGAACTTGCCATCTTTACTAGGCGTCTCTGAACGGGATACGACGACCATTGTGTGGGAAAGACACGAGAGGAATACGTGTGTTGTAAAACATACCCCAGACATCGGACTTGATGGAGAAAGTGTTGTAGGCAAGGCTTTCTGGGGCGGTCCACTTGATGGGGAACTTGGCGCCAGCATGTGCCGTGTACGTATCCCCAGTCATCAGGCGGCTCAGCCCAAAATCTGCCACCTTCACCACGTGGTTCTCACCCACCAGGCAGTTGCGTGCCGCCAGGTCCCTGTAAGGAAAGGCAAAACGCGCAATTACTAATTATCCTGAAAATGGGCAGACTTTAACTTCTTTTAGTTATGTTGCATTAGTTGCTTTTACTGTAAACTCACTCATGGTAAGTGTTCTGAAAACAGCACAAAATGGCCACAGTACAACACACACAAACAGAATACAGAAACATTACCAATGGAATAACAATAAAAAAGGACAGAACAGAACAAAAAAATGTTTACATTTCTGTATGTTATTATTGATATATTACAAAGGTGATGAAATATCAACCTTGTTGTTTGGATGTCGTACCTGTGGATGAAGTTCTTCTTCTCCAGGTACTCCATGGCGGAGGAAATCTGAGTGGCCATGTAGAGCAGCACTACGGCGGTCACCTCCTCGCGGTCACACTCACGCAGGTAGTCCAGGAGGTTCCCATGGGGCATGTACTCAGTCACAATGTAGAAGGGGGGCTCAAGAGTGCACACACCTTTAAAAAAAGAGGAACACATTAACACACACACGTACACAAACACACACACACACACACACAGAAACAGTATAGCTAGTAAGCACCCTCCCTGCTGCATTCTGTTTTAACTGTAATTTCTTTATTAAACTCCCTCTACTGGCAAGGAATGCACTCATTAGTTTACTCCAGATCCTGCTTTTTCAAGCATATGACTTCTCAATTTATTGACGCTCTTGAGACAAAATGCTGATGTTGAAGTTGCTTTTATGTGACTGCTGAAACTAAGGTTAGCATCAATGACTATGTTGGTCAGGCTTGTGTTTCCAAACAGTATCTTTTGATTTAAGACCCTTTAGATGAGTGGTAAATCTTCTTTTTCCTTTCATATTACATCTTTTATCAAAAAATAATTACTTCTGTTATTTTTACAGTATTCAGCTGTAGACGGTTTTGTGCCACCCAGTCATTAATTTGGTATGGACACTCAAAAATAGAATCAAGTGGACCATATTTAGTGGGCCTCATAGAACTAGGCGTCATTAGCATAGCACATTCACAATGAATGTAATCTCTTTGGTGGACATGCTATTAATTCAGTGGACCATAACAAACTGACAGACATGCCAGATGGCAAGTCTGTCCCTGGCTCTGTATAAAACACTCTAATGCAAGCAGTGGCAGCAGAATATGATTTTAATCTTGTAAGCACATCTCAGAAGATTAGCGTAATCAACGCAGACAGCAGGCTGATGTTAAAGAGTCCTTACCAAGCAGCTGCACTAGGTTGGGATGCTTCACCTCTTTCATGACTGCGGCCTCTTTAAGAAACTCCTCGACCTCCATAGTGTCCTCCTAAACGCATAGAGACAAACAGACCATGCACTTTAACTGGGCTTCCAACATTTTCCCCAGATCAGTTGGGATGCAATACCCTCAGCAACCAGTAGATGGCAAACTGATACAACTAAATGCTGAGCCATATGGGGGAAATTTCCCTAACTAAATGTAGCGCCTTTGAGAGTACTGTGCTTGGAACTATCAGTTTGCAGTCCTGCCATTGGATTGGTGCAGTTTTATGGGCACCGTTTGATACCAGGTTAATCAGATCGTCATTACAACATTATGGAAAGTGGAGAAGAATTATTTAAAGAGCTAATTTTTTTTTTTTTTTTACAAAATTCCGTGCTGTTCAGCATATGGATACAGTGCAAAGTCCGGAGGCAGAAATAGCCTACATTATTTTCCTTGCGACCCTTCAAGAAGAAAATTATGAGAGCAGAAGGTCTGTAGAAAGAACTAGAGGGCAAATAACTATTCCTTGCTGTGCAAGCCCAGCGAGCAGAGCTAGTCAGGCAAAAGCACTCGGGACCTTGCACCTCCCAGTCCCTCCACAAAACATTCCCAATTAATAAACAATCACAACCAACCCAAACAGAACAGTGAGTTATCTCTTACTTTGAGTGTTTTGACAGCCACGGTGAGGTTGTACTTCTTCCACACGCCCACGTACACCTCGCCGTACTGTCCGCCGCCCAGCTTGTGCTTCATGGTGATGTCGGTACGCTCCATCTCCCACTTGTCGTGGATTGGCGAGACGCCGTAGACGGTGGGCTTGTTGCGCTTGGGCGCCGGGTAGTGCAGCGTGGTCACCAGGCCGTCGGCCACCGTGGAGTGGTGGTGAACCAGCTCCGCCAGCGTGCTGAAGCGGCTCTCCGACGTCACGTACACCTGCACGGCCGGGGAGAGAAGGAGAGGGAGAGAGAGATGAGAAGAAGAGATTAAGAGAGGGATGAGGGGAATAGGGGCGATATGAAGGGGGATTAAACAAGGGGGAAGGGGGAGAGACTATATAAAGACTATAGAAAACAACAAACCCAAATGAAAAAGAATGTACAGAGCACAAAGAGAGCACGAAGAGGCAGCAAAATATAAAGACACAAAAATGGTGGACAAGGAGGGGAGTAAAGAAGAGGGAGGCTGGTAAAGGGCTGGAGAGGCCACAATTGATTTAGAGAATTAAGAAGATTTGCTTTGGGAAGCTACTGAGCCACTAGAAAGAAAAAGAGAGACTGAGACAGACATCAAGAGAAAGGATGAAAGATAGAAAGAAAGAAAGAAAGAAAGAAAGAAAAAAAGAAAGAAAAAAAGAAAGAAAAAAAGAAAGAAATACACACACACACACTCACTAAATGACTGGATAATTGGAAAAAATAACTATGTAAAAGAGAAGATATATACAGAAGACAGCTACTGGCAGCACTGAATAGAGTTGCTTTCTGGCAGCTAAAATTTGGATGAGAATGTCTCAATGCATCACAGAGGGAATGTTCAGTGTGGGCATGCACACAGTCGAGAGCTCCCACTCACTCCCAACGTTTCACTGACAGACCCAATGAAAGACCCAACCTGGATAATGAAGCCAAGGGGAACTAGAGAAATAATCGCAGAGGTATGGAAGGGAAGATAGTAAGGGAAGATAAGAAAGATAAGGAAAGCTCGAAAAGAAGAAAGGAACCATGAGATATTGGGCGAAGGGTTTTGGCTGACCTTGCCATCGGAGGCGGTGTTGATGCGGTAGTGGTAGACGCGGCCCTCGTAGCGCAGCGAGATGGACAGCTGTCCGGGGCTGCTCTCGCTCTCGCGCACCAGGAAGCTGCCGTTAATGAGGCTGCTGAGCAGGTACTCGGCGGCGCTGCGCGACACGGGCCCATGGTACCAGCTGTGCTTCTCCAGGCTGTTGACCGGCGTAATGTAGTTGCTGGGCACCCAGCCCTGGCCGTTCTTAGAGCGCACCTCGCTCCACTCGCCATTCTGGTTGTAGCCCAGAACACGGAGCTTCTCACCTGGGGAAGAGACGGGGGGGGGGGGGGGGGGGGGGGGGGAGAAGGAGGGAGAGGAGGAATTTGGGGGGGATACAGGAAGGATGAGAGAAAAAAAGGAGGAAAAAGGGAGAAATTGGAAAAGAGGGGGATGGTAGGAGAAAAGAGATACATAAGACCCAAAACATAATGCACAAGCTCCTCTTTAAAAACAACAGACCTTTGGTCTACAACCTTCATATCCTTTAGCTGCATGCTTAAATTGACATTGAAGTGCCTCCCTAATCTCTAAACATCCATGCGATGGATCTCTAAACATCAACTAATTCTCTCCTAACCTCATCTCACCAGCAACAAAGTCAAGGTCCAAGTCTACACCACCATACCAATCCAGTGCTTCTCTACAACAGCAGTCAGTCCACACAGCATGCTGCAGGTTTACTCCAGAGGGACCTGTGCTCTGTGCAAAGTGCTCCGTCCACTCCCGGCTCCGGCGCCTGGAGGTTTGTCCGTCTGTGTCCGACTGCCCTTAAGCAATGCAGGGGCTTGCTGCCACGCGGCCTCACTCCGGCTAGACGACTGAGCTCCTTACGCAAGCCGTGTCGGGCACTTGGCAGAGGGCACGGGATCAGGCAAGGGACACAGGGTTTGTTGACCCAGTCTCTGGGTGTGACCTCGTTCCACTTTTATTTTAGGGCTACTCTTGAGCCATGCCCATCTGAGAGGACAAAGCAAGTAGTCACTCACACCCACGCACACGCACACACATGCTCACTCACTCACAAATGTGTCTCCTGAGGCGGCAAACCACTGCTGAATCTCCCTCCTTACTCATCCTCTAAGGAGACCCTTTCATCCGTCAGGCTCTTTCTCTTGTTTGGCATCCTTGTCCTCTTGGGGTTGGTCTTTGCGCATTCACTTCCTCTTCTCTTACTTCCCCTTCAGCCCTCTCTGTTCCCTCGGTCCCTCTATCTCTCCCTCCATCCATAATCGGCTAAAGGGGAGAGTGCTGATGAAGAATCCCTCATCGCTCAGGCCAGTAAGGTTATTAGAAATGAGGTCAGGTCAGCACGCGGGTATTGGGAGGCTCTCTATGCATCAACACTTTCACTCCAAGAGGCTTAATTACAACTTACCTCCGTTACTGCGTACCTCGTATGGTGTAGTCTAGATTCGGTCTTAATCCCTGAGGGGAATTCAAGCATTTTAGCCCATCCTTGATTAGTCTCTCTCTCCCTCACACACACACAAACAAAAAACACACACACACACACACACACACTAATCTGGAGCAGTGGGCTGACAGTGCTACAACAATCAGGGAGCAGTTTAGGGTTAGAGGCCTTGATTAAAGTTCCCTCTCCATGTTTCCTCTGTGTGCACATGTATGTGAGTGTGTATCATGGTGCCGTCCTTTTCCGTCTCCATTTTCCTGCTTTCCGTCTCCTGCTGTATATCTACACCATCAATTAAACACCTGCTGACGCTGGATCAGCCTGGCGCCTGCCTGGGTGATAATAGCTGACATAGGGGGCAGGTATAGGTGGTGTCATCTCTCCACCACACTGGTGTCTTCCTCCCATCTTTGTCTGTCATCCTAAGCATGTACAAACTTATGCTCACCCAAACTCTCCCACTTGTTGCTTGTTTGGTGCCCAGCCTCTGACTGACTGCACTGTATTCGGTGCAGTCCAGTGCAATGTGGGGGGAAATGGCTCCTCTCATATTCATGCTGCCCTGCCTACGCCCTGTGCCAGCCAGGCCCGGTCTCCTGCAGGCTCCAGTGGTGGCTGTCTAGACGTCGAGCCAGTGGGGTCACCAGCCAACAAGTGCCTGCACCACTGAGCTCCAGATGACTGGCCGGCTATTACCAGGAAAAGGCATGAGCACGGCCGAGATGAGAAGCAGCGATTAGGGCTCAGGCACGCAGCTAACTCCCATCTCCCTCTGATGTCAGCAGGCCTCCAGTGTACCCACCTGCCAGCATTATAGCTGAAGGGATTAGCCATTAAACGGACATTACACTGGCCACTACAGGGGAGGGGTGTGTCTGTGCTAAAACCACTCCTCTCTCTCCCTCTTTCTCTCTCACTCACAAACACACGCTTCTCTCGTGCTTACGCAGCCATGGCACCCCGGGAACTGTGAGTAATTAAGTCGTCCCTTCGTTTTCTCTCATTGGCTTCTTATTTTTGATTAAAGAAGAGGAATTTTTTAAGAATACAAGGAAGGGCAAGGTTGTTTAGCTTTAGCAGTACAGTTAGTTTCAAGCTTTCCTTGGCCTGTTTCCCCTTTGTCTTTCCCCCTTTCTTTGGGTGGGGAATGGACCGGTGGTGTTAGGAGAGTTCAATTAAGTGAAAGGGATTTAAAAAGGGACAGAACTATAAGCAAAGAAAGAGGGATGGGGCAGACTAATCGCTGCCTGAGTGAGCAATGCCTCTGGCATCAGCTCTGGCTGCCCAAAGGCAGTGAGTCATCACAATCAGCAATGCCCTCTGGGCCCCACCCTGAGGCACCTCAATAAGGTAAATCTCATTCGACTTTAAATTCACCATTAAGGAATTTATCATTAAGGTGTTCTGGACACTGGATGGTCTGAACTGGCTGTGCGGACTAAGTCAAAATAACAGCTACACTCATGTAGCTTGACATATTTGAATCCCGGTCTGGTTATTAAGGTCCCTATTTGCTAACGTGACTAACTAGAACTGAGTAACAAAATCCAGAATTTTTGAAGCAGTACTGAAAGAAGAATCAGGGCAACGTTCTGTTTTTCTCTCTTTGTATTGTATTGCACTGCATTCTATTGGAGGCGGTCCGCGCTGCTGAACATTGCAAGTGCTGTATCTACCGCTATAGGCCACGGTGGCGCATTCAACACCGTTCGTTCGCCGTGTAATGACTCATTTTAGCATCCTAAACAGTATGAAACGGATTAATTAAATGAAAAACTGTTGCATAATGGGCCTTTAAATGGCTAGATCCCAAGTCATTATGTACAACCTCAGTATACACTTGAATACCAATTAGGGGGATGGGACACTCCTCAGGATATACATACCTTTCGTAATGCTTAGCGTGTTGTCGCCACTGGCGACAAAATCATAAAGTGCAACAAAGAGGTTTGGGTCGCTTTCTGCGGCGCCCAGAAGGTTCTCCTTGGAGCTCCAGCGCACGGCCTCGGTCAGCGCAGATGAGTCCAGCCCAAACGGCCGGTGTAGGGCCTCTGCGGGGACAAAGAGACAAAAAAGAGGTGGTGGTGAGAAAGAGTCTGAGAGAGAGGAGCTGAGAAAGAGTCTGAGAGGATGCCAGAGAAGTAAGATGATGAGGCGACAAGGAGAGAATAACAGGGGAACAAAAAGACATCAGAGGGCACAAAGACGTATGTAAGGACGTGGAACCTAAAAAAAATCTGGAAGAGTGAAGAAAAACAGGGAGATTCTGGCAGGACTAGGAAAAGAGCTAAATACCTCCATGGTTCCAAATCGAAGTGACAGACATAAACCCATAAAGACAAGATGGTGGTCAATGATTTAATTTTAAAATAAGTGAGACAGAAAAGATAGAGCTCAGTCTTCCTTCACATCCTCTCACATTCCAAGAGGAGAGATGATGTGAGTGGTTTAGTGCAAAGGAAGGGAATTGAATGAAGCAGAAGATGGAAAATGAGCAATAGTGAGAGAAGGACAGTTTACAGGGTCCTCTGAGGAGAAGACCACAAAGACAGGGAGACAAAGCCACGAAAATGTAGCCTACACTGACCAAATTTGTGTAACAGTAGAAAAGGATGAGAACTGAAGCTGTCAAGGAACATCAAGTGACTTCTAGGAAGAGTGGAGGAAAAAAAAAACAGAAGAGAGAGAGAGAGAAGAAAAGAAAAGAAAGGGAGAGAATATGACCTCTGTGCATGGCAAACGGAGCCTGGAGGGAAATAGAAATGAGATGAAAGCAGGAGAGATGAGAATGAAAAGAGATGGCTAGGAAGAGAGCAATCTCTGTTAGCACCCAAAAGCCTGACAGATGGATGGAGCACATGAGAGAGAGAGAGAGAGAGAGAGAAGGATTACGGGGACACATTACACTCAGCAGAGAGAAAAAAACCACACAAGACAACTAAACATTCTAGACGAAGAAATGTTCCTTTCACAAGTGCAAGTGACAAATGTCCACAAAAAAAGCCAGGAAGAGAAGCAGGCGCCAAATTGGTCTGAAAGCCACATTAGGTTTTAATGGTCACTTTCTTTGTTAAACTCACAACGGGTAAGCTCTGACCACAAACCTTTACATAACTAACCAATACAAACAGCAACACTGCCCAGAAGCAAATCAACCCAAGCAATACAGATCTCAGTATGCTTGTAATCATTTCAACATTAGTCTCCATCTACAGGAAGATGAACTTTTTAGGTCCGTGTTAACCAAACTCCTTGCCGGCTGACGTCCTTCAACGCTGGATATCCAGAGCACTTATTGGTGGTTTTGGACAGGACGGGCGTACACACCAGCCTGGTTCAAGCAGTGCCCACCAAGGCCAGGACCCTTGGCTCACCTGTGCTGGTGTCATCGGAGAAAGACAGGCTACTGTAGATGGCATTCTTGACACTGGGGCAGGGCTGGCCCGTAAGCCAGGCCCGCTCCTCCTCGAAACTGCTGCTTGGCGGTAGGGTCCTCAGAGACATACTCTGTGGGCCACTCTCTCTTATGAGAAAAGGGTTAGCGTGTTTTCTTTTTAGCAAAGATGTAGCGGGACAGTCCTGGACTTGAGGTTAGTTGATCTCTTTTCAGCCAGGAATACTTTACTCACTGCTGTTTTTTCCCCACAGCCACTGGCTTTTAAATGAATGGGGGGAGTGGCTGGGCTGGTTGGTAGGAAAATTATGCGGGTTGTTACGCGCACACACACGCGCGCACACACACACCTTTGTGGCTCATGACTTGCCCCCACAGCTGTCTTGCAAGCTTGGGCAACTTCTTACTAATACTTGAGGGGGTGGGGGCATAGAGAAGAGAGGAGAAGAGATTAGAAGAGAAGACAGACAGAATGGAAAAATAGAATAAAAAAAATATTCTCAAGGAAGATTATACAAACACTGAGGGGAGGACATGGGGAAAGAGACAAACAGAGAGGACTGGGTAAGTGAGAGAAAGACTACATTTTAATGAGACACACCTCACACCAAAACACAACAGATGAGATATTAATCCCAGTCCATCAGATGAAAGTGAATGGTAATGAAATAAAATGCACACCCCTACTCAAGTACTTCCCAACTCCAGAAACATAGAGACATGTGACACAGAGTATTGTCAAGATTCAAGTTTCATGACCAAATGAAAATGCATAGCAAACATTCCAATGGCCTTTCGTCAGTAAATGTATGTTTGAGAAGGTGACGAATGACACTTACTTCCGGCTGTTAACACCATTGAGAGAACATTTGTCCATAAATTTAATGACTGGACCCTGAACACAGGATATTCAAAAATCCTTAAGGTATGATATTACACGCATTCAAAAATGAAGTTGTTTTTCCTTCTCCTCTGTTACTACTGTTAACGTTCACTTACGCATGAGCATGAGAACATGGAATGGAACATATAAAATGATGAATATGCTACATGTAGCATCAACTTTGAGACGGTTACTAGTCACGTGATATTTTCATTCACCTGCTCGGGCAAGTCCACCAGCACTACCTTAGTCATGTCCACATAACCCACTTAAGTTATGGTACTGTGTCTTCTGTACTGGAAGTTTCTGAGACATTATTATTTATTCTTTGTGCAATAACCATTTTAACCATGCAAGACAATAGGGTTAACTGCATATTAACCACTTAGCTCTGTAGGCAAGACAGTCATCAATTGATGTAGGCACCCATTACCAGCATTTTAAACGCAGAGCTTACAGGCATATGTACCATGTGTTGTGTTAGCAGCACAAAAAAAACCCTGAGCTTCATGCTGTAACGACTTAATCAACATCATAAAAACGAATGACAAAAGGTTTTTACATCAGTCAAAACTTTCAAAGTACCCAACTGACTTGTTAATACCATATTGTCTATTTCTTTGATCGACAAAGACTGATGAATCATAAACAGAGTGAATGTTTTGAAGATCACCACAGGACATAAACAGTTAAATCCAGCCGTGCCGGTTTCCCTTACGCAACATATCAACATGTACCACTGCACTGGCGTCAGGGGCCAGTCAGAGCATGTGTAGAAGATGGTGAACAACAGAACCAGACTGAAGGCACAGTGGAATAAAGCTTGCTCACACACACAAATCACTAAGCCTATCCCCACCTTTTACAAGCAGAAAGGAATGGAGGTCTTTCCTGTATCCAGGTCCAGTCAACTGGCTCAACCACAACTCCCAGTACATGGTGTCGACTTCCTAAAGCAGGTTCTTAGCTTAGTCGTCTTCTGTCCTGGGAAATAAAGCCCTCGGGTTCACTTCCGGGTCTACTGATTGAGGCAACTTGAGTGGCTGACTTAACATCCCCAAGCACACTTTCAAGTCCAGAGCTCACTTCTCAGAGGAGAATTCAGAGGAGATTCAAAATGTGTTTCAGTTCCACAGAGAACCACATTGAAACAACCACACACACTCAAACTGTGTAGAAGCAGTGACTCCTATTCTAATAGTTTGGCGTGTCTGACGAAGGAGCCAGCAGCCTCCCCTTCATACTTTGATGTGGCGCCTGAAATCAGAGTTTCCAACAGTGTGGCGCTGAATGGCAAACCCAGTGAGCACACTTCTCCATAGCCACGGCTGGTTTGGTGGGCGACGACCCCCATGTGTGATATAGGGGGAAATTTGAGCTCACAGGACAGTGGGAGGCAAGTGTGCGTGTCTGTGGTGAGTGTATATATCCCGCTGTGTGTGTGTGCATGAGGTGTGCGCGTGTGTGAGTGTGTGTGCACGTGTTTGAGTGTTTGAGTGTGTGAGTGTGTGTGTGTGTCTGGGGCGGGGGGGGTGTATACTATAACTTAACTCCACAACAGATGGTTCTCTCTCCCTCTGCCATGTGTCAGTGCTAAGCTATGGCAGAATGATGGTGGAACCAGAAAGATGGGGGGAGGGAGACATTAAATGTAGACTAACAGACCAAACAGTTAATGTGTTCTTTAAAACAAACTACCATTCAGGGTCCTTCTACAATGTTTCCAATGCTTTTTGCAATACTGATAAACAGTCATTGAAAATACCGTTTCATCACGGGACAATAAATTCAGAGACGTAGCCTCCAGGAATAACTGCAGTGTAATGAATTTTCCATAATCACCTTCACATCCTGTGAGGTCTGCCAACATCACACACACACACACTTACCAGCTAGGCAGAAGTACAGAGCACCTACGGGCCCTTTGAAAGCCGACTGAGTGGGCGTAAGACGCAAAGGTTTCCCGTCAAGACCAAAGACAGTTTTATTTTTAGGAGCTCTTAGTTCTTCCTTGACAAAAACAACGAAAAAAAAAACCCTTAAGTATCTAAGAAACCGCAGCAAAGGCCCAGGAAGATATAAGGTGCACTGCTGACCAAAAAGAAACTAAACAGAAACGGGGTGGCTAAGGTTGGTTCAGTGGGTGAGGGCTGAAAGCCTCTGCCCAAGGCCCTTCATTGAGGATGAAAAACACCTTCTGCCCCAAATGAGCCAGCAGCTGTTACGACACAAGTTCAGCTGTACGAGGCAGTGCCATATGCTCTACATACATGACAAAGTATTTGAATGCCCACGTGTAGGGAGTGTGTGCCCGTTTGTTAGTTCAGTGGATGTGCTTATTTGCCATGCCGTTAGTCACACACACTCAGCAATGCTATAGTTTTTGTGGCTGTTTTCACTAGTGTGTCTGTGTGTGTGTGAGTGTGCATAAATATGTATATGTGTGTGTGTGTGACAGAGAGTGCAAGTGTATATAAATATGTATGTGTGTGTGTGTGT
>JAGFZM010000328.1:567555-705094 GCA_017657215.1 Limnothrissa miodon | reverse complement strand
CACACACACACACACACACACACATATATATTGATTCAGATTTTATCAAGGCATCATATCAATAAATATGACTCAGAGGGCTTTGTTAAAGGACGAGAGGTAGCCTTAATCGCACATGGGTATGGCTACTGTTTTTATAGCCTACCACAACAGGGTTGCATTAAAGTACAGTTCCACACCCAAGCCAAACAATGACGGAGCATGAGAAGCACCCAGCTCAGCCATGTGATGGCTCCATTAGGGTTTCACAAGTCAAACAAAGCTGCTTCCGAAGATGGGCCAGATACTGCAGATGCCGACGCAGCTTGAAGCGTGGCATAATCTGAATCAGTCTCTGAGCAGCACACAGACGGATTAAGCACTGTTGGGTAGCTCTGATAGAGACCGGTGTGTGTGTGTGTGTGTGTGTGTGTGTATATATGTGTGTGTGGCCCGTCCCGGGTGCTGTGGAGGCAGATCAAGATGTGCACAGTCAGCGGTGCCTGGTGAGCAGGCGTTCATTGACGGATAGAATGATGATCGGTCGCCTTTTAGATCAATCACTCCACTCATTCCGATGACGTATGCGTAAGCTCGTTTCTCATTGGTGCCCACAGATGTGGGAAAAATAATTCCTCTAAATCGGCACGATGGCCATACTGACTTGCTCGCGAAATTGAATGTAGTGTCACAAGAAGTATGGGCGGGCCCAGGCTGTATACATCTTTGGTATATAATTTTCAAAAAATTAATCGTGTGATTATGACATTAATTAAATGATTTAAATGTATTAAATATATGAATATGTTATACATTATATATAAATATATAAATATTTAAAATAATATTTTCATTTACTTATTTGCTATCCTAATTTTCCACTGACTCATACAGCTGTTTACCATGCCATTACTATTAGGCAAGGGTAGGAAGCACACTTTCTCTCTCTCTCTCTCTCTCTCACACACACACACACACACAGTGTACAAAGAGAGATCCTGATGGCAATTTAAGACCATGTTTTGCACAGATGACAGCAGGAGAGAAGCTCAAAGATGACATGGTGTCAAGTTCTCCTCTACGCGGCCAGCGGGCTCAATGGGTCTTGATAATCCTGATGGCCGCCAATGCCATTGCCACAGGCAGAGACTTCAAGGTTGCCAGTGTCAGTTATTCACATCAGCCTGACTGCTCACTGAGCGAACAGCAAAGTCAACAGTGTTCTTCTCAAAGGTCACAAGTCCTACAGCCATGGGTGACTGACAAATACGACACGATGATGATAACGACCATAACAGCACTTGTAAGGTGACATCCAAGAGAAAAATGGGCACCTGCCAACAGTGCCAAGGCAGTGCTGTGCGTCCTGGAGCAGTCAGTCCTTCCTCAGAATGAGCAGCACTCCTCCACTCACCTTTCTGTTTTATTCCTCTTCCATCCCTTCAGCAGTAAGCGGCCGGTCTCGCTAGCAGGACGCGATTTCACTCCCAGGCTTAATGAGGCACTTTCTGTGCACTGTAAAGCTGATGGAGCGCTTTCCGATGGCGTACTTTTAATAGAATTGAAGAATGTCATAAATTAATAGGACGTTTGAGAGACTAATCCAGTATGCCGACAGAATCTATAAAAAAAACTGACAATAATCTAAAGCCTTTGGAAGAATTACTTGCCATGTAAATGTCAAACCTGCCTTTAGGAATGGAAGATGAATCCCCAAATTTCCATTACTTTCTGCAACTCATGTACACTTGAAATCCCTTAAAAGACATCTTATATCGTCAATAAATCAAAATATATGCCATATACATACATATATACATTCATTGAAATCACAAAGAATGTGTGAGTAAAGGCTGATGGAAAAAATAGGGTATTTCTATCACATGACAATTTATTCGTTAGCAGACCCATCCTATTATGACGGAACAAGCGCTAATCCTGATCAATATTTGAAGAATAATCTGTTGAGCTGGGCCACTTTCCCAAAACCTCAAATGAAGCACATTAAGTCTAAGAGAGGATTAGCGAAAGCTAAAAAGCTAAATCTCCTCCATCAGTACAGCAATACGTAATGGCTACTGCAGATTCTGAAGTGAAAGACACTGCTATTTTTGTCTGTGCTAATGTTGTATTGTCCATCCACTGGTCCTGCTCCAGCCAGCAGAGCCTGTGCTGGAGCAGGGGCCATGTTCTGCCATCACTGTGCTGTGTGCTTGACTGTGCAAGGGGAGGCGGCGAAGGGTTTAGAAAGGGATGCTGGAAGTATTTTTAGCTGCCATGCAAAACAAAACAATATGGGCAATAAATACCTCCCCAACGATCACAGCTCCAAACCAGCGGGGCTAAAGGAAGCAGCAACAATGACTGCAGACAATGGCATGTAGGAGGCTGAGAGAGAATAGAGAATGGAGGGGGGGAGGGGGGAAGAGTGGAAGAGCCAAATAGAGAGAGACTGACGGCAACACGGAAAACACTTGTCTCAGTGTGTTAATGAGGAGGATGAACATCGGCCTCTTGGCCTGTAGGACAAAAGATACCTTGTTCTTCGCTAGAAGAAAGATTGTGTGTGTGTGCGTATGTTCCAGTAAACACTGAAATAGTTGAGGCACTCAAATACAGTGGGAATGAAAAAAAGGACAAGCCATGTGTGTGTGTGTGTGTGTGTGTGTGTGTGTGTGTGTGTGTGTGTGTGAGAGAGAGCGTGCGCACATACATCAGTGTGTGTTTGTGTCTGTGTCTGTGACCTTGAGGCCATTGAGTAACAAATAGTGCGGAAAGGGTGGTGGCAAACAATCATGTGTTTATGGCTGGCCGATGGAGCACAAACACACAGCAAATGGGTTCTGCAGGGGGTGGGGGTCAGAAGTTCACCACTACCAAAATCAGGTTAAGTTCACAGCGCCACTGCTAACCGTATGGGTTGAGCCTCTGAGGTCTGACAGACCCGTGAACTTTCACAGCCACGCAGTTTTAAAGCATCCTAATGGCAATATCCACATAAGACATATAACAGATGTGAGTTATAATTCATTTTAAGTTTATCTTTTCTTTCTGTGTCACAGTTGACAAATGTCATCTTTACACTAAAATCTGAGGACAGTCTGTGGTTTTGATGTCCTGTCCCAATCAAATGTAAGAAACCCCACTTTATCAGTTTTTCAAGCTAAACATTACATATTTTAATGATATTGAAGTTAGAAATAGGAGTATTCCAGGGTCATCTGGTCACCTTAAAGAAAAGACTGATTCCTCTTGAGCAGTTTGAAACAATTTTCGATACGATTCCTAAACCCCAATTCCTAACATGCTATTTATTGCAAGTGACATTAATTCATACAAAACAGACCTATGTGTATTTCACATTCCACTAAATGAGGTTCTACTGATCTAATGGTAGGTGACAGCATTTTTTTGGTGGAATTCCAGTCAGTGTCCTCCTCTTCACTTTGCATCAGAGGGGTTGAGTAATGGCACATGGCAGCCTGGGAAATGGCCGTAGCTCACTCACTCATCAGCTATTACTGCCACAAGCATCCGGCCTCCAGCCTCTTAATCAGGCCCTCTAATGGAGCTCTCAGCACCCCATCTTCACTGACTGACCAACCACTAGCCTGGGACTGACTTACGCCCTGCTTGACATTGCATACCACTTCCCACACACACACACACACACACACACACACGGCAGAACTGTCCACTGAGTGGTGCTGAGCAGTAAAGAGGACCTGTGGGAGGGCAACTGGAGCCCATCTGCTCATGTTAGAGATCAAGCTGATGGACGGGATGGGGGCAGGATATGGGAGAGGGGAGGACGGACAGGCTGATGTGCTGACTCATGTGAGGAACACGGTGATGGTGCAGACTTTGAGGTTACAGGTCAAGAGGTAAAAGGTGACAATGGTCCCATCATGTCTAAAAATGCTGGAGAAGAGGGTGTATTCGACGCATGGCCTTGTTCTTCCCAGGAAACACTCAAACACAGCTTTTCACTAAAATCCTGTCTGAATTACGTTTCTTGATCTACTGCAAAAGGAAAAGTTTGGTGAATTTCCTTCTCTGCTGCTGCTCTAGGTTAGGAAAGTGCTTCATGACAATTATGAAATGAACACCAAATTGGATATCTGCGGAAAGTTGAAAGCCATAATCAGTAAGGTAAGGTAAGTAGGGTAAGGCTGACCTTGCTATAGACCTAGTATAAAACTACACTGCCTAGTGCCTAATATAAACCTATCCTACCATGCCTATACAAAATTAAAAATACTGCCTTGATTGACCGGAAATGAGTGAGCCGATTTAAAGCTTAATGCAAATAGGCCCCATTAAACACTAAGCTAAAGCCCATAGAGACCCACAACGACCAAGGAAATTCTCTTATTAAAGCACTGGGAACTTTCTTAATTAATGTAAAATGATGCCGGCACACTGTCTGCCCTGTGTTGCAATGTGTGGAGCCAGACAGGGGTGTAGGAGCTGAGACAGACTGCAGAGGGACTCCACAGGAGCACAGGGCAGATCCAGACAGCACGCACACTAGACACAACAGGTCTCTGATTCACACAGCATTCAACTACATGGTTGATTCTCTGTGATGTAACAAAAACAATAGACGATGTAATTACTAGGCTGTAAATGGACACACAAAAAAAAATAAAACATCTTGCAACCCTGATTGCCATGGTTCTGTGGAAAAGGCCAAAATGTAATAAACATTTCTGGATGCATATTACATTTTATGATGCAAATTCAGACATTTGTGTTTAATCACTGCTCTCTCTTATAAAAAAAAAGTAGTCCCCTGTGCTTCTAGGATTGCCACACGTTCTGTTTTTTTTTTTTTTTTTTTTTGAAGTAGGCATATTCCCTAGTTTCACTTTTAATAAAATCTACGTTCTTCTCATGCAATCCTAGACAGCTACTATTTCTCTTACGGTATCTTGATCCAGCTGTCAGAGGCAGGCATGCGCTTATTTGATTGGTTAATGAAACTAAAGTTTACATTAACACATCAGCATCACCTAGCAACTGCCACGAGCAGAATTTTCAAGAGAGTGAAGGAATGCGGGTTAGTTAAATTGGAGACTGCCTAGTTAAAAATAAATTTCCGTTCGACTTGGTTTGTTTAATTTGATTTTATTTAAGTTAATAGGGGGCAAGACGGACGAGGAGGATGCAAAGTCAAGGCCAGCGGCAAAGAAAAAGGGGTACACAGTTTACAACGCCGACTGGGCAAAAACTGGCAACTATTCAGAGTGGATAGGTGACACGACCAACCATTTATTTCTGTTAGCATCTGTTCTTAGGCCTAAAGGCCAACTGGGCCTATATCTTGAGTATCTTGCTACGTTCTTTACTAAATTAATCTATCCACAGTATAGGCCCACATGTGGGCTATAATGTAACCTACATTATTGTTTTATTTTTTCTTTTATTGTATTTATCTCAACTTAATTTTAATTTGTGTATTGAATACATGGATTTTACAGCAACATCAACGTTGTTGCACTGCGCAAGACCGGGGCAGAGAGCAGCGCATTGTTGCATTGAAACTGTGGAGGAAAGCAACATGACAAGAAGTTGTTGTGTAGCCTACTGAACTGTGCAAACAGAGGCATGGCATCAAATGGCATCAAAATGTTCAACATACCTAGGAAGAGGCATCTGTTTGAAGTAGCTTGCATCTTTAAATGTCAAATATGTATATAGACAAAGGCTCAAACATGTAAAATTATGTTTGGGTATATGTTGAGTGGGTGTGTGCGAGTCTTCTTGGCTACAGAAGAGGGATTAGTAGACTAACAACAGGTAATAAGTCAAAGTCAAAGCCAGTTTTATTTGTCAATTTCTTCAAATGTACTTGACATACAAAGGAATCGAAATTACGTTTCACACTTATCCCATGCGTAGACGTTGATAACAATAAAGTGCAGATGCACAACAAAAACAGTTCTTAACTAAGGTAATGTTAAGTAATAAACAGTACATTTAAACTGGGCTCTCTCATGGTTATTCTATCATGGATGGCTTTAGGCCCCGGGTTTGCGTGCGCAGGCGCAGTGTTTGTAAACATGAAATCCAAGTATACAATAAAGAAACAAATATACAAATATATTGTATGTTTGCATTCCATTGCACTGTTCCATATTGCATTGTATTTATTATTACAATATGACAGTGGTAGCCTATCCCACACACACACCAACCGTCGTCACCGCCACGCCCCCCTGCACCCCCGCCTCACCCCCTTGTCCCGGTTTTTCCTCAAATCAAATGTGGCAACCCTACGTGCTTCTTGCATTGCTGTGGGTCTGTGGTTTGAAGATTAAACAACCATTGCACAGGAAAGCTTTCAGGAGGTGATGAATAACCCAGGACTGAACCAGCTCACACTGCGGCTGGCCATCAGAAGACTCCTGCTCTGTGACAATCACTCCATTTATTCAATGAGCTTTTTCCACTGCATACAGATCTACGTGGGACTGCATGCGTGTGTGTGTGTGTGTGTGTCTGAGGGAGACTGCATAACAAAGAGCGTCACTAAAGTGTAAGTGTGTGTGTGCCTGTGTGTGTGCATGCACACCATACAATGATCAGTAACGCTATTGCAGAAATTGTGTGCATGAGTGAGAGACACTGTGTGTTTCAGCCAATTTTGCTGTACAGGAAATTGTAAAAAGTCCCAGTGATAGCAGCTGATCAGTCATGCAGTAAAAACTGATTTGAAAAGGACCATTCTATTAACCTTACTCCCATCACCACCTCCTCTCCTGTCATCATCTTCTCCTTGCCCATTCTCGCAGACAGAGCCACATTTTCTAGTGCTCTTAAAACTGCTTACACAATCCATAGGGGAGGAATCCACTCATCTCCTCCCAGCTTCAATCCCCTGCCTTCTTCTTCTCTCTTTTTAACACTCCACAAAGGTCCACAACAGTCTAATTGCGCAATCAGGTGGCTCGCCTTTTTTTCCCACCCAGTCAGCTAACTATGTGTTTCTTCCTCTTCTTGCTCAATAAACCCACAGAGGCCTCTCCCTGTCCTCCCTTCTTCTCTTTCTGCTTTCTCCTTCGTACCTCATCAGAGCCTCAGGACAGTGGTGTCGGTCTCGTCCGTACTACTGCTTCTGCTGCTACTGCTGCCAAGCCAGGCCCCTTGGTTACGGAACACACAGAAGTTTCCATAGCAAAGCGGGTCAGGCCATGTCTAATGGGCGGCTGGTGACGCCTGCAGCCCCTGACTTTAGTCCTGCTGGCTCTTGTTTAATTACAGGTTAGCCACAACGCCACTTCATCCACACACACAGACACACAATCATACAGGTTCTAGACCCACAGGCTGTGTCTAACATGCACACACACACACACACACACACACTTCACATTCACAACTCAAGGTTATGCAATTACGGTTTCCCCTATTGCAAATAAAGTGTCTATTGTAACATTTGAGAAGCTTTATCGCAAAGTAGGCTGTTCTTCTGAACTGGTATGGTTAAATTGCGTCAAACAGGCACCTAAAAACTAAACTGTTTGAATATGTAATACAGCTAAACTCAAATTCTCTCACTTAGGCTACAATGTGATTAGTGGAATGATTTTATCTTGATCTTAGTCAATGACCACATTTGTCGTTCATAATGAGTCCTCTGATGTTTTCCAGCAAGCAAACAACCACCCTTTTTAAGAGGCAACATATGGTAATGGTCTCGATCAATTGACTTCAATGTGTCCTAAACCACTTTTGAGTGTGAGAATGAGCCCTTTAACCTAAGCACCCACTTCAAGGCTTGAATGACAGGCATGTGAAGCAGCCCTGTGTTAGAGGTCCTTGTCAGATGCAAGTCTACACGTTAGCCAGTGGGGGTGAAAACAGTGTCAGTTGTGTTTAATTGCTCCCACAGATAAGGCAGACTAAGCCCCGAGCTCGTTAATGAGATTGCCAGAGTGGGGACGGGAGGGCTTTCTAAGCTGATGAGCAGTGGCCGTCATATTCAGCGCTCCAGGCAATGCAGTGAGCCCACAGGAGACTGAGCTCACCACGGGTGATGTGAATGGTGGCTATTCTATAGACAACAACATAGGCTACACAGCGCTATGGGAAATTGTCTCAAGCAGAACAAAAATGTTTAGAATCATCAGGCCAAGCCAGTTCATCACTTAGACAATGCAGAGGTTCCGACTCAACTGCACGGGTGCAATAGTGATTGCTGAAAACATGGGAGTTTCAATAGAACTGACCATGATGACACATGACAGTTTGAGTATTGTAAGCGGTAGATTATAGAACATTCAGTAGGAAATCAGAAATAGTTTTATTTAATAAATGAGACAGCACACCTTACAAGAATCTACCAAGCTACCTGCTTGTACAGTACAGTTCGACATTGACAGAAGATGGCGTTCATCTCAGTTTATCCGACCATGTTAACCAGTGCCAACACTGAAACAATAGTTTTTCAACAGCTTTTTTTCTAATGACAAGAACAGCAAGAACACAGAATGAAATAAAGTCATGTCATATGTAGAAAGACAGTCAGGCCGTGCTCAAACATAATGGCACACAGTACATGGTTATGAAAATAATAAGACAGATGGATTCCTATGCACTTTCCTATGCATGTTCTTTGAAGACCGGTCAGTTATGCATCACTGGCTTGATTTTCCATAGCCAGACAGTACATCATATGTCCCAATACCAAGCAGTCTCTCAACAAATCAAAATCAATCAACAGTCAAGGTTTATCTGTGTGGAAATATCAGCTCAGCAGTGTAAATTCAGCTCAGTCCCTCTGGCCGTTTACTTGTGGACAGGTAATCAGGATGTACAGCTGAAAATGTAGATTTTCAACTAATCAGACAAACAATGACATTTTTACATTTCTCTTAATTCTCTTATTGACACACATATACACTAACCTACAGCTCACACACAACCACATTCAAAACATGGCTTTCAGCATGCCTCCCATTTCTCATCAACCACTGTGATGATTTGTAACGCTGATGACAAATCACCCAACTCCCCAACCAACCACACCCCCAGGAACTCTTTTCCATAGGCACCGGCCTATGTGTTACTTTCCACTGGGTCAGATTGGAAACGTAGTTGGAGAGATGGTGCTGGTGTTGATTAGGGGGATGTGGGGGTGGGTGGTTGTTGAGATTAGACGTGGGAGAAGAGAGCCAGGCAGGATTATCCTCTCAGCTCAAGTACAGGCTCAATATCAACCCCACTGGAGAGGCAAAGAGAAAGGCAAGAGAAAAAGGAGTTGAGAAAGAGGGCTGGAGAAAGAGGAGTCAAAAAAGAGGAAAGGAGAGAGAGAAGAGGAGCGAGAAGAGAAGACAAACAGAGAGGGAGGAGAAGAGAGAGGGGAGAGGAGAAGAAGAGAGCTGACGAGAGAGGGGGGGGGGGGGGGGGGGTAAAGAGAGGGAGAAAACAAGTAGGAGGTTGGTGGAAAGGTGAAGAGGCAATAAAACAGAGAGTAGCCAACGGGAGCCAAGTGGCTGGCTCAGTCCAACAAAGCTTGTTTTCCAGCCCCATCACCACCATTCTCAGCATCCTAGCCCCGCAACAGCTGTCCTGGTCTGTCCCCCCCCCCCCCCCACACACACACACACACAGCACCGTTGAATACACGCAGGCATGGACTCAGCCAAACCCACAATAAATCAGTCAGCGAGCAACGAGTAAATCATAAAGTAATGACACACTAGAACAAACAGAGATGAGACATTATGAGCATGGCGAGATAGCACAAGCAACAGACAGTCAGCAACTTCCAAAAGCCTCTTCCCAACCATTTCAAGTGCTGGCATCTCCTACTTTGGGACTGGAAAAACAAAACGTTAAAGTGGGCTAGTCATAGCCAGCTGCTATGGATATCAGGGGCCAACCAAGAGCTACCCAGAGCATCTCTCTGCCTCACCAAGGGGGTCCAGGGGGGTGTTTGGGTCAACCACTCACAACCACAGACGCAGTAAGCCATCGGCTGCACACCCATTGGGCATGGGCATAAAGGACGACCCCCGAGCTGCCATGGATGCCAGGGGCCATGTGGTGGCACGTCGGCATGTCATGCACACACTCACTGACACCTCGAATTGGAGACAAAAATTCAGGCCATGCGGAGGCCAGCAGAGTGCAACAGGCAGGGTAAAACGGCTCCCCCTGGTGGTCTGGGGAGGTAGAGGTCATTGCCCCTCCGCAAAACCCACACAGACACAGACACCCACACACACTCTACAGCACACACCTGCAGATCTAGCCTAGGCCTGGGACTAGGTCTATATGTACTTTTCTCCTGTTTTTTTTAGTCCGTTGCTCCTTGCATGCATGTCGAAAATAATGGTTTATCTAAATCCAATTTCATGTCTAATGCAAATCAGCTTACACATTAGATCATGGACACTGCATCTGCCCCTGAGCTTTCCCACTGGCAACGGGACAGCGAATAAGAGTGCGCTGCTGTGTGTGTATGTATGTAAAACAACTTTTTCTGGCAGAGCGAGCACATGCACACACAAACACACACACACACACACTACTGGCAAATGAGATTCCACTTGGCCTAATTAGGCCTGTCAAAATGAATTTTCCCCACAATTTCACACTGCGCAAAAACTCCACTGTTTGTACAGCTTTGAAGCCCAGTGCTCCAGCGAGTGGGAATGCGCATGAATAATAAAGCGTCTGCAAGGATCCCAGAGCCACAGCTCTGTACTCCACAGCTTTTCCCTCCGTCTGAATATTACATTAACAAAGAGGTTGGGTCCGATATGGGTGACCTCACCAATGGTGTGGTGTAGTAAAAAAAGGGGTGCAGGGTAGAGTGGGGGGTAAGTGCGTGGGTAGGTAGGGAAAGATCCTGCTGAGTCACCTTGTCTTGGGGAGGGCATGGGAGGTCGTCTGGGAGACAGAGGCTGACTGGCTGGTGCTGCTGAGGGGGTTGAGTCAGCGCTCACGGACTCCACACCAGAGACACGAGAGACACTCGACTCCCTGGGAGACAGGAACTGTCAAAAACCATCTCCATCGCCAATGTCAAAGGCACAGCCATTGCTAAATCCTTGCTGTCCTTAGATACGATGCACAAATGAGTACAAACACACACACACACACACACACAGTGTGATGATCAATGCTTTCTGATATCGACACAGCAATCCTTGAGAGACAGAAGTGCACCTACTGTTCACACACATTAGAATATGCTAGGAAACTAGGAAAATAAAAATCTCAAGCGAGCAATGCGGGAAAAGGAAACGCTTATCTCCAGAGAATGGTGGTGCTCAAGTTCAGGGGAAGAGACGTGAGGATCTGCTTTTGTGTCCAAAACAGGAACTTCAGTGTGACAGATGTGCTGAAGGAGAAGGATCAAAACTAGCAATATCCTGTGCAATGCATAGACTACAAGAGTAAGCTCACACAGACACACACATACGCATGCTCACCCCCCCCCCCCCCCCACACACACACACACACACACACACACACACACACACACACGCCAGTAAAGAATCATTCCATCAACATAAGTCAGCATGGTGACATCAGATCCACTTCATCTTACCCTCATAAATAATTGAATTGGCAATTGGCTTTGTGGATGAACGGCCACCAAACTGGGACTCCTAACAAACCTTCTCAGTCCGATAGCTGCCCTAATTGCCAGGGAAATTTTATTACCATCAAATGCTAAAGAGCATATAAATGCAAATGTTTGTTTGACATACCAGTTGCCATTAGAGATCGAGAGACATCCTTGACCAAGAACATGCCCTGGCACTGAACAGGCCCGGCTTGACATTTGGAATAAATATATAAAAAAATAAATATACATTTACATACATGATGCCCTTTACTCTCTCAAAGAGGTTAAGAAAGAGAAAGGGGGAGGGGTGTGGGGAATGGAGTGGAAATGAGAAAGAGAAATAAAATGATGAAAGATACAGACAGATAAAGAGAATTGAGTTCAAGAGTGGAAGAGAAAAAGACGACTAGAGGAAGAGACAAATGGAGACATGGAAGAAAAGAGGAAGAGAAACTGGATTAGAGTCTCTCTGTGACATCCCCATCACATCTGATCACTGTGTCAGTTATGACTGGCCCACCCTAAGGGCCTGCAGGAGGTCACAGAGAATCAGATCCACTGCAGAGATGAAGATACTGCCTGGGAGAGATATAGCAGAGAGAGGAGGTGGTACCTGGAAATGTTAGGATGAGTTCTATACATTGGGTATTGCTGCGGATCCTTGATTGTGACATTAGGTCCTTGTGCCTGACAAGCAGAAGGTCAACCAGCACGCCTCCACCAACAATAGTGGATCATGGTTAATTCAAGGAGCCCAAGTATCCAGAAACACACACACAAAGCTGCTAGGACCCACTAGCCTCGAAGGGCTATTCCAATTTTGGAGACAAGATCATGAGAGATTAATGCCTGGATAGCAGGAGAAGTAACAAACAAAAGCGTAAAAAAGTCATGTGTCTTTTGCTCATCTGAAGCAAGAGAGAAACACTAATCTTGTTGAAGTCAATCTAATTTAGCATCTGTTGTCAGAAAAAGAACTATTTTGTGAAGTCGCTGTAAGGGTTTTTGGGCTCCGAAGACCAAGCGCTACGAGTTGCCCATCCAGGCATTTCAGCACATGATTGGTGTCAGCATCAACCAAAATGAATTGTACCCAGTTTCCACGTTTCAGTTTCAAGTCAGTGATCCCTAATTGATAACCAAATTACAGTATTACTGTTCTAAACACGGGGCATTTTGATAGACGTATGATCAATCTTTGGCATAACTTGTTTTCCCATTAAAATCTCCCCATCTTGCCGAAAATACGGTTCATCCCTAACTTCCATCCAAGACTGTGTGTGTCGGTCCTACCAGATGTTTGGCTCCCTTTACAAGATGTCCTTTTCTTTCAGCTTACAATTGGACTTGTAAGAAACCAACAGCCACTTAAACTTTTGGTTTAACGATGATTCTGCACATAATTCAATGAACTATCTTTATCTTTCCAATAACTCTTAGACAACAGCTGACACATTAAACTCGACAGCTAGCAACGTCAGCCTGCATGGACACGTTTCCCGTGAATAAGTGACAAACTGCAGCCATTTGCCATTGTAAATCAGATAAGTTATAGACTACTGGATGGTAACATCAATTGTCGGCGAGTGAGATACACAAAGAGAGGTGGGATGAAAGGAAGAAACACCACCACATGCTGTATTTTGCAATGGACTGTTGATGTTGCTGTGCCAAGCATACACCTCGTTAACTTAGTTATCCTTCTCCTGCTATTTCCGCTAGCTAATGTCCATGTACCGTTTTTCTGGCTAGGATAGGATAGCGAGTCAGCTAAGAAAGAGAAGTCCAGATTTGTTCACCGGTCAGTCAGTCTACCACACAAAAGATTGAACACAATGATATGCCACGAAAAAAACATTACCTGAGTGTTGTGTGAATATATTAATTCCCGGGTCCGACAAGTTAGCAGCGGTGGTTCTCCCTGGTGGCGTTCCAGTAGTCGCGACTTCTTTGGGTCTCCTCCCTGAGCCACTCGCTCGACTTGCTTTCCCCGGGTGCTGCAGCTGAGAGTGCGGCTGCTGCGGCTGGAGTCCAGAAGAAGCCCCTTCACCCACGCGTCCAACCTGTTGTCCCATTTTTCCCGAGTTATATGATACAATCCCTGGGACGTCTCAAGCCAACACACCGTCCTCTTAGATTACATCCCCCAACAGAGCGAAGGGGCCTATACTAGAGTATTCTTCGACCCCCTCTTCAAGTCCAGGCTAGACAGCTATCTAGGCTAGCTAGCAAGCAAGCTACTAGCCGTCCTAGCAAGCTCGCTAACGCGATAGCTATCAGTATGTGCCCACCCACCTCACTTGTACTACCAATATATATATTTTAAATGTACAGGCAAAAAATTAACGGCATCTATAAGCGGAAGCAACCGTATGGACTTCTGTCCTTTCTGGTCCCGAGTCACTAAGAAAAACAAACCCTTTTAGGGTCTCCTAGATTTGCCCCAGCCACTACGCGCCCCCTCTGACGCCGCCATATTTACCGCAGAATCTGTGTGCAGTCTTTCACAGTGAATCTTTCTGAATGAATCCCACAATGGGTGGCGTGCACCGAGTCACTGTCAATTGATTCATTTGAATCGCTTACATTGGGGATGCTTCGAGAGCTGTGGGATACGTGACCAAGTTGTAACATTGTATATAAACTGACAGGCATTTGATTTGATACAATTATTTTATGCTGGCAAGCAAATATTTAATAGCCTACATAAGCCAACATTCGTATCGGTTAGTGCTGATGCCAGGTATACAGCATCATTTTATTTCAACAGAATGGACATGATGGATGACAAATGATTGATCTTCACAATGGACTGTCAAAAAAGTATCCAGGTCTATTTATTAAGGTTTACTACAGCGCTGACCAACGGCTTTTAAAATACATGTATAAAAAGAGGCGAGTTGAGAGGCTACAGTGGATCAAGCAGAAACCAAATTCTGCCTTAATAGACTATATAAACGAGCAATTAATTATACTTTGGCATCTCAGCCATTTGCATTGTACAAACATGAAGTAACAGTTTAGGTAGTAAACAAAGTAGTTCTCAGCCTGATTATCAGTCTGAAACTAATGGGCATGAAGAAAAATGATTGAATTATGTCTGCTGTGTTATGTGCAAAATCTGTGTAACATAAAATGAAGCAAAATACAATTTTAAAATGAAATGTAGAGACAAAAGGTAAACAAGAAAAAAAATCTATCCCAAACACCTCTTCATGCTTCATTCTACACATTCTAAACTCATTAATCCACTTCTAATTAAAGAGAAATATCAGTTTCAGTAAAGGACTGCCTATCTATGGCATACATTAAAAAGTATAATTTACAATATAAATATATAATATAATATATATATTTTTTTTTTATAAAATAGGTACATCACAGTTTTTACAGTACATTAAATATTATGGGAATTGTATTTGAGGTAGGGTACAACTTTTTCTCAGAATGAGATAACAGTATACCTCTCTCAAAAAAGGTATTAGAACAACAGGGCCACAATTTCAGTTCAAGGACATCATATAAAGACCACCATCTTTTTTTCATGAAATACTCTATCGCCATCTTGTGGTGCTAATGGTTATCGTCATTAAGTTTCAAACATTTAAGGGTTCCTTGGTAAACAAAGTTTTAAACATAGTATCAGTAGTCAGTACAAGTTAAATGTGTTCTTACAAAAATAAGCACAATAATCTCTGAATGACAGTTAAACAAGCAAGGCAGTAAAGACTCAGATTTATACTTTAAATCATTCTGTACTGATTGAAACCCGTCAGTGTAATTGACATAGAAAAGTGGAAACTGAAATTCAGATGGATTCCCCTACGTCTTATTAAGATGATGACAAATAATCCAAAAGTAGTAAAGTATAATCCCGGCCAGGAAAACACTGGCAGTGGCACATTCAACAAAAGCTGCCGTTTGCAGCACACTGCAGCACATTTCAGTTGTCAAAGGTCATATTCTCATTATTGCTCAGGAAAGACCTGGTTGAACATGATAAACAACACTGATTGTATCCCGCAGTGCAAATGAAAATTGTTTTTTCATATAGGGGAACATGCTAAGACCTCCATCAACTCCCTATAGTTTCACAAGAAAATACCAGCATCAAAGCAGCAAAGAGCTGTGTATACCTTTTCATTTGTTTAGTTTGCTCTTTACAAAACAGACAATATATACACAAACTAAAGTTCTAGAAGTTCCGAAGTTCTAGACAAGGGATGGCTGCATGATAAAAACACTTGTGTCATTCTCCTGTATCATAATTAAAAATGGGAGCAGCATTGTCCAATCTTGATTCTGAAACTGAGGTGAATAAATTTAGGAAAATTTAGCGCAGTATAAAAGTAGTCCGAATATAGAAGACTTCAGCGCAGAGGACAGTGAAGAAGACAGTTGAAGAAGACAGCTTGTGCTTTCATTTTTTGCCATGATGGTTGACTTGATGGTATAAGTTCTGGACAGCATGGTTCAGGATTTTGCAAAGTGGTCTACATGTGGATTTGTCAGGTGACAAGTCCAGGATCGTGGTCGCAGCAGATCCAGGAAAGAGGGCTAGAATATATCACACAAAGTCAAATGTTTCACAATATCAAAACGCATCCACAAAGTAAATCTTTAAATGCGTTCATTCCTATGGAGTGTACATTATACAATTCATTTACATTATTTTATTTGCGTTCACTGGAAAATCACAAAGGCTTTAGAAAAAAAATGCCTTAATAGTAACATAAAGCACTTAATAGTAACATAAATAGTAACATAAAACTAAGTAGCACTAACACCAAGTAGAACTAACACTGAGTAGCACTAACCCTAAGTACACTTAATGCATAAGTAGCACTTACTTCATGGATGGGACAGTAGCGTTGTGCATACCACTCCTGGGAGTAGAGGCAGATAATGACACCCTGCCCCAGGAAGAGAGAAGTCCACATGATGATGTTCCAGATAGGGCCCTTCCTTTGGTCATGCAGGATGAAGTTGAACATCACTGGTGATAGACAGAGGACAGGAGTAAGCAATAACCCATGAGAGGCCACAAGTTTTGGTGGATTGACCAAGGCTAGGGGAGCTGTTCAGCACGCTGCAGAATAATAACACACAAGCGCAGTCACTGTTCACTTAAAATGTGGTTGGAGCCATAGTACTGTATATTGTAGATTTCACAAAGGCATGGATTGTGATTCAGCCAATTGCACTCAAGGCCTAGAACTATCTGTTTTAGAATGAGTTATGTACTGTGTGAATAAGATACTTACAGCTCCTTTAGAGGTCACTTAAGTATTAACCTGCATATACAGCTACTTTTAAATGCAGCAATTATTTGATAGATGTGAGAGAATTAAAAGAAACTTAGGAATAAAACGTAGAAAGATAGGCATCTATCTATCTATCTATCTATCTATCTATCCATCTACTTTTTATTCCTAAGTTTCTTTTAATTCTCTCACATCTGTCAAATAATTGCTGCATTTAATAGCTTCAATATACCTCCTACATATACACCATTACACTGTACACTTACATTGCCATCTGGCAAATTTGCAGTTTTACATTCGAAGTACATACTTGGAGGATATCACAGGATATTTTCACACTTCAGTACTTACTTCCAAAGCACATGAAGAGGCAAAATAGGACTGGGTAAAAGAAGCCAAAGCAGATGGCCAGGATGTACTCATGCACAACTGCAGAGACTGTGAACACAAACAGCATGGCCCCCGTCCGGAAACGCTTCTCAGTTAACTGCAGGGGAAAAGAACAAAAACGATTAAACTGAACCAAACCAATTTAGGATCAGGAGTGCTAAAAATCATTACCAACTACTTTATTGTGAACTGTAACCACCATCAACTTCATTCACACGGCAAATCTTCAATGTTGTTCCAATTACGAGCAACTCACCCACAGAAAATCCTTGTAAGCATAATAGTACAGCCAGTCGTGCACCACCACATTCCATGTGCGGTAGTAATTAGCAAATGATGTTGAGTTCCACCAGTCCTAACAAGACAAAGTTGTTATCAAGCAGAGTTTTCAGGTCATTTATTTACTATGCATCACCAGACAATTACAGCGCACTCTAATGGAGAGAAGGCAATGCACAATGAGGTCAAGTAGCAGTGAATAAACACTCTGTTTCTTTGCTTTTTTTACCTTATAAAACATTCGGTCACCAAAACGCAGCATCTCTGCAAAAGCATTTAGCCAGCAGTGCAGGAAAGCAAAAAAAGCCAGGAAGAGAACCAGTGCACCTGTGGCCAAACAAATGCAGACATAATAAAAAAAAAATACCTGGAACATTTTAAGGATTGAATTTTAACCATCAACAACATACAGTACATACAGCAAACACACACAAGGGTTTTAACCTGTTGTAGCAATTAACATTTATACACACTAAACAACTAAAAGTTGCATTTAAGGATGGATGGATGGATGGATAGATCGATAGATAGATAGATAGATAGATACTAGCTTGCATACAATAATGCGCGCACACACACAAAAAAATCCGCTGATCCAGTTTTCCCTTTTAACACTTCTGGTTTGCAGTGTGTGGTGGTGCCGTACCTGGAAGGATGGAGTTGAAGACACAGAGCACCATGGTCCTCAGGTCAAAGAGCTGCATGCTGATGGTGCGGAACTGGGGGATGCAGAGGCGCACAAACACATAGTACGCATAGAACAGAGATCCCAGTACCTGGAAGGAAAGAACACGCACCTCGTCAACACATGGACCTGCTTGAGTCGATTTAAAACCAGCCCTAGAGCTTAACAATACCAACACATACCTGAGAAAACTTTGTGGCAACATAACTCCATCTTATGTACGGATTTCTGCAGAGATGATAAAGAAGGAACCACTGAGTGATTCCAGGCAACAGCATACAGACAACATATTGGTAAAAGTCTGACAGATGTTTACAATACGAGGGTAGTTTCAGGTAGTGCTGACATGATGAAATGTCTACATACTCCACCACTCAAGGGAAAATTCAAGGCAGTCATTCAGACACCGTGTCACGCGCATGCTCACCGGGGATAGTGATCTCTATAAATGAGTGTGGGAGCAAAGAGGAAGTAGAGATATTGAGAGAGCTGAGGCCGGACCAGAGTATCTGAAACATAAACAGTCAGACATAATGAAGTTGGGATTTAATGCTATAACCAAAGAATGACATAATATTAAAAAAAAAAAACAAGACAGATCATCAGATTTCTTACTGATTTTGTCTTTCTGTGCAGACAAAACTCTGGGGACATTTTCCCTGACGAAAGAGTGAGCCTTCATCGTCAGCCGTACCTACAGTGGCACACTGTATACATTAAAACCACTAGAATGAAGCTTAAAAACAAACTTTCTTGTGTTTTGACAGCATCAGCCAGAGATGGCATCACATAAAACCCACAGGCATAGCAGTCTAGTTTTGTTTGATTCTGGAAGTAAGCAAGTAATATCGAACCTGCTCCATGATGATGATGAAGCGTGAGGCAGGTGGAAGCCCATTGCTGATCACCACGAATGCGGGCAGAAAGCCAAGGCCCATCACCTGAGAGAGCATGAAAACGGAGCCAACAAGACCGGACCACACGGCCTGGTGGCTGCAGGTCGGATACTGGCTGGCCCACAGGTAGAAGAGGCTGTATGGTACCACGAGAACAGACGCAAACATGCACAGCCACGTACACACCACCAGGGGGAGCTGTCCAAAGGCAAATACCAACAGGTCGAAGTCCAACACCAGCCTGAACCAAAATAGTTGGTTAAATAGACACCAAGGGAAGATATCTTGCAATTAGCTAACAATTGAACAGTAGTTTAAAAAAAAGTTTTATTTGTATAGCACACTTACAATGCACAAATAAATACAACGTAGATAAATTAAACATTGTTTGTCTCACCGCCCTTCATCAATGAAGTCCACTACTAGTGTACTAAGGATGAAGAGAATGAGGAGGGCAATGAACATGTGGTAGATTGTCCGGATGTGGTCGACTTCAAACAGCTCACTGTTAAACCAAATACCAATAGTAGGTTCATTTCATATACAGTATAAAATACTCATCTCTCTCTCTCTCTCTCTCTCTCTCTCTCTCTCACACACACACACACACACACACACTCACTCACTCTCACACTCACACATGTTTAGTTCTGATAACAACAGGCTTTCAGTGCCACAGGAGGATTTCAGACATTGCCACTGCAGTTATGGTTACTGTGGCCACTGCTCTGAAAAGAGCCTCTGTTTTCAAACAGGCACTCTTTGGCCTGGGATTGACTCTAGGAGTAGCACTGCCACCACAGGGTTGCCAACACAATGAAAACATCTTCCCTTCCCGTGTAAGGTCAGAACTCTAGCTTGAGGGGATCTCTCATTGGTCAAAACTCACTGATATTTTGAAAAGATATTTCACAGAATGAGTGGTAAATGAGATATCAATTTGACACTTACTCCAGTAGAGAACGTCGACTCACAAACACTTTGCCTGGGCTTCCTGGGGTTCGAGATTGCTTACTGAGGAAAGGGGGGAAGTGAGATTAGGGGATAAAAAGAGTATATCAATGTCTGGGAAAATGAATAGCAAAATGAAAGCAACAAAAATAAAAGCTGTTTTATAAGCTGTTTGATGGTTTCCCTAAAGATTCTGATTGAGGAGAGGTCAGCTATGGCACCTGAGCTTCCTCTGCACTTTGTCAGACGATAAGACTGGAGCAGGTTCCAAACAGGCAGACTCCTCAATCAAGCAGTCCATGAAGTCGCTCACTTGCGAGTCCAGCTGCTTCATCAGGTCTGACTTCAAGTGCTGCGGTACACAGAGGGAGACATGGCAAAGGCAACTGTAATCACACCCTCAGACTTGTGTTAAAATACATTGTCTTTGTAACATAGCCATGGACAGAGCAAATGTTATGATGCCCCTCAAGTGAAGTCTAACCTTTGGCTCTTTTGGCTAATTCCTTGTTTTCTGCAAGCAGTCTTGAAAAAGGGGAAATGCAACAATATAAAAGTCTTGCACTACCACCTACCGCAATGACCTCTGTCCCATGTTAAATCTTATGGTACCATAAAATTGCAACTTCTGTTTTTATTTCTCATGCACCTTATATGACCCCAGGTCCAAACCTGAAACTAGATAGTTACATTTAGTGGATGACTCACTTCAGCTGGACTCTAAGCTCACACACCATGCACGTCAACACAATACCATGCTTCAACACATCCCACGGACTAAAATCTGGTTTGGAACCATGAGAAGGTGGTAGAAGTGCATGGTAAAATTACACTGCAAACCGACCTGTATATTTGTTCCTCAGTGCATATCCAATGGAATCTGTAAGATCAAACTAATCTGATGGTTGTGCGAAAAACTGGTACCCACACAGTACCCACAGTGAGTGTCCATCCAAAGCTGAGCCTCTAAACAGGCTGTTCGATTGGGTAGCTCCACAAAAATCATTTAATCAACAGGGATCATCTTTAGGGATGTGGCAAACACAGTAGGCTTTGTCCAGGTCTGAAGATCTGCATGTTTTTTAATTAAATCATGAGACGTTTAAGGGTGTGAACCTGTGACTTCATAAATAAAAAGCTGGCTTGCAACCACTGGAACAATTCCAATCTGGGAGTGGTTATACTGGTTCTTTGGTTGGCTTTTCATTGCATCCATGAAGTAATCTCCAGTTGTAGCTATGTAGCACTGGGCTTTTGACACACATACTGTGCAATAGGTGTGCCGTTTAGTCTTACCTCTGCTGCTCGTTTCAGATGAAGTTTTCTAATTAGTATCTCCTCCACTTCCATTTTTCCTGACATGAATACACACACACACACACACACACAGATGACAAACAGCAGAAGTGAAAAAACTTTATCTGGCCATGCCTCCAAGTGCACTTTGGCTTGATCATCATCCTCCCTACAGTTCAGTTCAGTACAGTTTGATCCCATTAGGCCACACAATTGTTGAACAGAGAAAGGTGTGGCAAATGCAATCAGTCAAGGGCTCTTCTTTTTAAACTGGCACATCCAGCAAACAATTGTTTTGCACTACTGATTGTCACCCCTCTGTACAAAACAAAATGTGTGGTAACGAGGAGATGATTTTATTACCAGGTAAGAGAGCTGTCCATCTTGTGCAAGTGTGATTTTCTCAACCAATCCTGTTGTTCAGTGACCTGGGAGCTATTGTTGAGTTAGCTAATGAGTCAACAAAGTAGTCAAATATTTGCACAGAAGTCAATATGCAAGAGTAGCTTTTTATATGAGGTCATGATGACTTAGGGGAACCAAGGAAATGGTGCAAACATTAAAATCCAGAGTATATCAAAGCCAGTTTTCTGGTTATATTCCTGAAATCTAGAAAAGAAATTGAATAAGAATCTGCACAAATTATGCTCTCGATTTGTGATAAGTTTAATGTCTCTCTAATGAACACATTGCTTTTTTGTTAAGAGTTGGGTGTGGTGGGTGATTTGACAAGAATCATGTGTTAGAGGACTCTGCATGTATGACCACTATGCAAGATTGCTCCAAAGCACATTGCCCTTTATCCTCATTTAAGAATAGCCCTGAAAGCACTCATGGAAAAACCATGGCGCGTGGGAAACAGAAAATGACCAAAGATGACATTAATTCTAAACAGCTCTCTTTCATCTCTCCTTCTGCACCTTAAAATTACCATAGACAATAAAATCAATGAACTACCCGCATGATAAAATGCTTCAACTAGCAAAGGCCAAATATAAAGCAGTCAAATGAGCATTTTATCGGCTTCTTTCTTGTACATGAATCATATCCATTGAATATAAATGTACCAGAGGCTGAAATTTCACACCAGCTAAAGAGAATCATCACCCACCCACACATAAGGTCAGGTGATACATTTTCTACCAAAGACTAAAACTTATGATATCTGAGTCTGATTAATAGACATAATGCAGCAGCATTTAAGGTTACATAAAAAAACACAATATATGACAGAGGAATCACACGAGATCACACACACCATAAAGATGCCAATTCATTTTGAGAAGAGAAAATCTGCCAGGGAAAAACTCCCCGACACTGGCTCAAACTAACACCAATCATTTGCAAATAACACAATGGCAAAGCCAAAGAAATTACACTGCCAGGAGTACTTCAACACACAAGGACACAAAAACCTTCTAATGATGAATACACTGTAGAATGATGAGTAGATTGAGGCAAGATGAACATGAGGAGTAAATAAAACTCAACACAAATCAAGCTACCACACACTGCAAATAGATATATTTGTAAACCTTTTGCAGCAACGTTACCTCTGAAACCTGTGCTGGCCATTATGCCCGTCTCTGCCCAGTCGTATCATGTGATGCCAGTGGCACCGACTAAGATTTTTTTTTATTAATTCAGGTAGTTCCTCCCTGCCAGGTTGGCAGTGGATACCAGGATGCCAGTCTGAATAAAACCTTGACATGTTTGTTTTTATGTCCACTATAAATGAACTCAATGAACTCTCCGCCCCCTAAACCAGATGAAATGATTCCAAAGAGCTTGTGAGAGAAATTATTTGAAAGCTGCCATGACACTAAATCATGAGCTAGAGGGATGAACAAATTTTAAACAAAAAAAGAAAGATAAAATTAAAATAAAAGTCTTACTGTAGTCAGAACATACCATTGATGGTGATATCGCCATTTGGATGTCTCTCCCTGATACCTCTATCTCCCATCATCCACTCCTGGTCTGGTGAAGTGGGTATGGATGCTGGCCTGCGGTTCCGCAGAATGAATTCAGCCTCAGTTGTCATCAAGTGTTCGAAAGTTCAGTGGAACCTGTTAATGAAAAAGAAAATATGTCTACTTTTTTGACATTCAAATCCGTAAGGCAGAAATTGATTTTTTATAAACATTGCAACTGTAAGGAATTTTTGTAAGGTGTGTTGAGATAAACAATGCCATAGCAAACGTGTGAATAAGTTCACATAATAACTGCCCGATTTTCTTCTGATTAATAACATTACTGATGATGTCACTGACGATTAGATCTTCTAAAACTTCCAAGAGTAGCCTACTTGTAATGAAATGCTTTCCCTTGATCACATCCGTAGCCTTGTTTGGGATGGGTATTAGTTTGTTAGATAAAGAAAGCCAATGCCCTTTCAACACAAGCATGTGAGATACAGAAGTGCTGAACTATAACGTTATCATAATAAACCTAAACAACTGGCTTGCAATATTTGACACCATAAATAACTATATGTACGTTTCTAAAAAAAAGTTCCAAATACAGGCTACCATGCTTAGCCTATTTGACAACTTAATGATCATGGCACACGGCTGAGAAACAAACAACACAATGAAGCAAAACATTTTTGAGGTACAGACTATTTGAATGTAACAATAGTGATGCGGACTTCAACGACTTGGGCATGAGTCTGACAAAAATGTAATTCTTAAAACAAAAACATGTTCCCATGCACACACACAGAAGGCTACCCAAGGATATAACGTTAGTTGCTAACGTTAACATGCTAACAATCTTTTAAAAATAAGTAGCCCGATGTAAATACCTGCTATGCAAGCTGTCCCCACAGAAGCTAAACGTTACCTGTGCTTGAGCAAACGCGAGGAAGAGCTCTACAATTCAGGTGATTCACTAATACGAAAGAACCTAATTTCAAACCATTCATTGCTGCGTACTTACTTGCCTATATGCCACGGAATATCTGCATTACGTGGAAACTTCGAAGAATTTGTTGAAGTTTTATGTTGGGGGAAAAGAAAGACAGCAATCGTTTCTAATCCAGCGATTTAGACTAAATTTCGGCTGGATTTTGAGAAAGGCAGTGCTATTTCATTAGTCATCACGCTGAAGGAGGCGGAGTTTGTAGTGGTGGTCAGACCTAGTAGGTACTCTTAACAGTAGTCATCATCTGATTCATTAGCTAACTACATGCAAGAAGAATCCGTTGACAGTCTTGACTACACAGGCTACACAACATTTCTTTAGAACACAATGGGCAAAATCTGGCAGTGTTTTGTTTCTTATATGTGACGTAATGACGTCTAAAAGTGTAGGCTACCTGGGCCAAACTAACACTAAACTTTAGGACTATCGATAACTGACCTTTTTGAGTTTATGCCTAGACATTGAAATTAGACAAAAAACAATCAAAAGTCTAAAATCAAGAAACGGATAAGGTCGACACACACACCACATACAACTATTTTCACACAGCCTATTTTCCTTATTTAGAAAAGGGAAGTTGCATATTTGTACACAGTACAAATTATACAGAGCAGTAGGCTACTGCTATACTGGCAATCTCACAAATATGACAAGTGTGAACATTTGCAGTTGAGCTTTTTATGACACATAATTTTGTTTTAAAAAATTTACATAATTTTACAGTATATATATATATAAACTAATTTCTTGCAAAAATTATTACAGTACCATTATAAATACAATAGTTAAGGCTCCTGGACTTCCTTTTTGAGCATGAAGAAGACATCCAGAAAGCTTCTTCAGTTCTGACTGACGTTGGAGGTACCAGGAGATTTACCTCTGGCCTGTGGGTGTGAACTGAAGACCACATTCCTTATCATGTGATCAAGGATCAGAAGAATCTGCTTTGTCAGCTGGTATGGTGATGTTTTCATCCTTGCTTAGAGATGCAAGTGCTGCTCTTTCCTGATGGGTAAGATTGGATTGCGGTGTTTTAGCTATTGTGAGCACTGCTGATACTTTCATCCTAATCTGTTCTGCTTCTTCGTGGGGTATCTTGTTATTCCAGATGATTGACTCTGTAGTCCTGATAAGGTCCACTGTGGGTAGTTGGGTGGGTGAAAAGGCAAAGTTGAGTCCCTTGGCTAACACATCCATTTTTGGCCTGGTGAGGACCCTATCCGATCACCCATTTTTTTCACCCATTTGTTTTGATCTATTGGGTGTGTTTCTCCTATCTGTTGCTGTTCCAACAAGGTAGGATTTGGAGTGAAGTTGTGTGATTTCTCCTGAAGCAAATTGAACTTCCTGGTCTGCACTTTTTTGCTCTTGGCATGCTGCGCAAGTTGTGCCTTATGTACGAAATTAGATACTGCTTGTAAGATGTCTGAAGGCAGTAGAACTGTTAACCATTGGAGAATAGGGCTTTCCTTGTCCTGTTGTTCCTCTATGGTGAGGTTGGTGAGTCTGATTCACATGATCCTTCATCCTTTTGATCCTCACACATTGACTATGCTATTTAGGTCTCCTTCCAAAATAAACCGTTTAAGACTTGATGTTTTTACATTACCATAGGTCAGCCCAAGTTGTACTTCTATGCTCAACTTCAAAATGCTCTCCTACCCCTGTAGTCTGTATTCGCCTGTGATAGAAAACTGCCGGGAAAAATGAGCGAATCGGAAAAGCCGTATAAATGTACGTCAATTTGAAAATTAGCTATGCAGTTAACCCGCCCTCAAGAAAACGTTAGGCTGCCTGCAGACAGACCCACTAGAGGGAGCATCACAGTGTAGTCAATTAGAGGTGATACATTTGCATATCATTAATATTCATAAGAATCCTCTCAAGCTATCCCTGCTCTCGTTTTCACCTAACTAAAATAGCTTGAAATAAGACAACCACAGCTTATTTTTTTTCGAAACCAACTCTCATGACATTATTTTAGACAAGAGACCACCACAAAATGAAAGGCGCTCTAAGCGATGCTGTTTCACGTCACTTCTTGTTGACGTTCGAAGTATTGTCAAACAAAACGGAGGATAGCTCCAGAGAGGGTTCAAGCGTTATAACTTATAGCTTACTCCTCCCCCTCCCTCCCATGCCTCCCGAAAGACTCATGAACCTTGTCGTTTATTGGCTGGAACACTGTTATGTTTCGTTTGTTATGCTAGGTTTGCCCACTGTGTTATCTTGCCGTTTGTGGAGCCTGGGCTGTCTACAGAGACCGCGTTTTTTTACAGTGTGTTCAGGGGACAGGCAGCTAGCAGATTGTGAGGAGATGTTTGCTGTGTAGTAACAACACATTTTTTAGTCCTAAAAACGTGTCACATCGCTTAGAGCACCTTTAATGAAAAAACGATGGAATGAGACCTTTAATGGATGATTCTTCTGATCCTTGATCAAATGATAATGGATATGGTCTACAGTTTGTACCCACAGGCTAGAGGGATATCTCCTGGTATTTCCAACATCAGTCAGAACTGAAGAAGCTTTCTGGATCGAAGTGAACGTCTTCAAACTCAAAGTCAAGTTGCCTTAACTGAACACCATGACTACCACAACCTGGATGAATGAGAATCTTCACAGACATCTTAGCACAAATACAATCCTTTTAGATCGCAGCACACACCTGCTGACAAACATCATTGTGATTCATCATTTGATTTTAATCTGTAAAGTACAAAACTTATATCTGTTTACTTGTCTCTTCTTTCATAAAGACAACATAACAACAAATACAGTTCAAGTCAAGTGTTCCTGAATGGCCTGCGACCAACTCCACCCTTGTTGCTCATGGTTGCTCACTGCTGTGAAGCGCTATGAGACATGGCTTTTGTTTAATGCCCTCCACCCTTATCTGCATGTGAAAAAGGCCAAAGCAGACAGGCAACTCTTGTGGGGCATGCCACTGGATGAGGTGGTGGTGAGAAAGGTGGCAGGAGACAACATTTTTTTACAAAAACTACATTTAATTTTCATGCATCATGAGATCAAGCACAAGGTAGCATGAAAACAGTCCAGACATTCAGTCAATTATTACTTTAACTTTACACTTATACTTCTAAATACATACATACAACACTTTCAAACTTTCCTGAATTCCACATCTGTTTGCCTTCCCAATACTGGCTTCCTGGCATCATCTCGGGTGTTTCCTCTCATGACATGCACCAGCCCCTAAATAGGCTGGCTAGTTAGCCAATTAAGGTGGATAATTGGACTAAACCATAGAGAGATGGTAGTCAAAACCAATGTCCCACAGTTTCACTTTCAACACTGCTTTTCACGAATAGCCATTGAAAACACAGTGACATAGAAACATTGTCAGACACACACACCATAGAGACATTACACAAAATCACAAGACAACCATGACTGAAAACCTAAATGTTTGAGTGTGAAGTGAAAAGAGGGACATCCTTTTTATACTGCACCACCACCTACAGGACAATGTAAGAATAACAAAAACATGGCACATTTTACTAGTAATTATGTTAAAAGTAAACAAGTAAGTAAACTTTCTAACATACAAGTAATTAATCAAGTATTTGCTAAAATTATGAAAATATTTTCAAAATACACCACACCATTTTTGACACTGTTTAGGCTCCAGTGATCTCAAAGATTTTCCAAGGAGATGAAGAACCCGTTGAAATGTGGGTTGAATGGTCTTGTTATGAGCATCACTGCATTCTGTTGTTACTTGTTTAAGGGCCAAGACAGGGTGGCCGCGGATCCTTAAAAAGTCTTAAATTCCGTTATCCTGAAATAAGGCCTTAAAATGTCTTAATTTGTCTTAAATCTAAATTCAAGGGTCTTAATTTTAATCTTAATTTCAGAGGAGAGTTTCTGCATGATTAAAAGGTTTTTTTTACACAGGAAAAGTTTATCGTTTTGGAAGAGTCTCCCACGCAGATTCTAAATATGCTCTGTTGCTAGACACGCGCTTGCTTGACAACGGTCAGTGTTGCAAGATTTCGTGGGTTTGGGCGGGATTTACGTCGTGTTTGGGCTGGAACCTGTCAGTCAGATCTGGCAACCCAGACCCCAGCGCTTGATTTCTCTGAGTTATCTGTTAGCAGAGACGTTTTAATAGGACTTGTGGTGGCTGAAAGCTGTGCCCAATGATGACAGCGAGGTTTACTGTGCGGTTTGCTGTAAACGTTTTACAACAATGGAGATCAAAGCGCTGGAGTCTCATTATGCAGAGTGGGAAACACGATGGTTCCTGACCCACCAAATCGTATAACGTTACCAGCTGCAACACCATAAATCAAAGCCTTGATTAACTAGTGAGGTTACTAGTTAGACTATACAAGTTTTCTCGTGCAATATAGGGTGGCTAGCAAAGTGACAGTTCAAGTTCAAGCAGTGACAGAAAGGAACGTGTGTAGGTAGCTTTGGGGACGTCTATAACGTTACACTTCAATGGCAAGGATAACATTTAGCATACATCACAAACCCTCCCAGAAAATTTAACCTAGATCGCTTCTTACCTTCTTTTGAAATCCATGGAAAACATAATCTATCAGAAGGCAATCCATTGTTTAAATCCATCACGAGTTTTTAGCAAGCCCATTTGCAATATAGCCTAAATGTGCAGGTTAGCCTCTTTTAAGTGCAATGTAATCGACGTCGGAAGGTTGTCATTTAGTTTTTAGTAGCCCATCATCACTGTGGGTAGACTGTGTTGGGCAAGCTACTCAGTAAAGTTAACTAAGCTACCTGTTACTCCACCTGAAGACCAAATGTTGCAAGCTTAGTTGTAATTAAATTAGAAATAGTTTAACTATGCAAGCTACCTTTTTATGTGCAAATGATCCAACCTTCTCCTAAGATTCTATTATTGATTAAACTAACAGCTCTCTAAATGGCTACATTAACCGACTGACATGACCATACATTGTGGACATTTTTTTTTTAAAGTCCAAATAGTCAATAAGTTAAGGTGTTTTGCTTTGTATGACCCATTATTGTTTTGCAGAAAATGCAACTGCAGAATACATTAACTTCCGAATAAGGGTCAAAGGTCAAGTTTGGGGTTAACATTTTTATGGAGATAAATGTATTCCTTATGACAACTACTTGGCAAATGTTCACTATCCTATCTATCATACAATTGGCTGGACAACAGAAAAACTTTAAAGTCATTTTTCTCAGTTTCACACTCTGATTAGTTAAGGTCTTTTGCCTTTGTAGGGCAGTATTGTATTGTGTGTGAGTGAGAAAGTAAGTGTATTGTGTAGTAATGTGCAGTGAGTAAGAATATTGTATTGTGTGTGTGTGTGTGAGAGAGAGAAAGTTGTATGTGTGTGAGAGAGTATTGTGTGGGTGTATGTATGAGTGAGAGTATTGTCAAGTGCTTCAAGCAGCATAAGTGAGCTTATATTTCAAGAGTTTGTGTATTCACATTGTTACACTGTTACATTGGATTTAAAGTGTGTGAGTGCCTTGACATTGTCATTTAATAGTAATTATTAATAGTAATTTTAATTAAATTTAAAAGTAAATTTAATAGTAATTATTTTCTTCTCTGGAATAGTTGTTCTTGGGAATATTCAACAGAAAACATCAGTTAAATAAAATAATGATTTAAAATATCCTCATAGTTTTGTGCTTGACTTTTGCGGGATTTTCAATTTGGTCTTTTAAAAAGTCTTTTTAAAAAGTCTATAAAAAAGTCTTAAAAAGTCTTAAATTTAACTTGGTCAAACCTGTAGACACCCTGCAAGATGCTGTGCAATCTTTATGTATGCTATATTTATAATGTAGGTTCAGTAGATGTAGCTTAACTTATATGTAGCATACTAGGTAGACTTTTTTTAGCTGGTAAAATCTTAGCCTATGTGCATCATACATAGCCTGTCCCAATGTCTTATTTATTACTGTAACACCATTGGTGGAAGCCAATACGACCCTCTCAAGAAGTTCAAGAGTTCAAGAAGTTTATGATTTTACAATGTGTGGAACACACAAGATCATGATCAAGACACAAGATCAACTCACTGATCATGCTAACTATATGGTATGCTAAAGAATGTCACTCCAAATTAAAACATCTGTAAAGGAAATGAGTCTGTGCCAGAAAAATAGACAGACTTGTCAGTCACCCTGTCACCCCAAGGGCCAAGGATGCCTTGACTGAACATGGCTAGCATGCTAGAGGCCTTGAAATTGTGGGTTCAAATCACAATTTCCACTGATGTGCCCTTGAGCAAGGCACGTAATCCCTAAGTTGCTCTAATAATTCATAGTTTTACGAATATGAGTTGCTTATGTTAGAAGTTGCCTAAATGCCTTTACACATTTACAAATGTATTGGTTGGTGCGAACAGACATCAGATGTCATGGGCCATGTCATCAAATGTTCCCAATACCATGCTTATAAACTTCACTCCAAAATGTCAAAGTGGAAGCACTCAAGAGTAGGCCAAAATGTGCATGCTGTGTTATATTGTGTTTTATTAGGAATGCCAAGGGCCAGAAGGACATTAAACATAAAGAAAATTTGAAATGAAATTGAATTTGAAATGAAATGAAAAATATAGCGGGTTGAAAATAGTCTTTAATTTTAGCTAAAAAGTAGGGCTAGAACATGATGACGAGGTGCTCCAGCTTGCAAATAATGGCAGGAACTCACCCAAATGGTCCTTCATTCACCTGAAATATTTTAAAATTGAAGGGTAGAAGTGGTGAAGTGTTCTAACCTTTAAATGATGAAGGGGGCTTAATATTCACGAATTCAAAAATAATTCAATTTAGGGTACACAGAAACCAGCAAAAAAGTGGTCCAGTTTAAAGTGGTCCACTGTAATGCAGCTATTAAAATTAGGTTTATTCAAGCAATGAAGAGCTCTAGACCACAACCAATAGAGTGGGAGCTACATCCAAAGTCATTTATACTATGTTATACTATATACTGATATTTTAAGATACCTGCACAACAGGTAAGAAAAGCAAATTATGATTATTATCAGATATCTGGTTGTTATGGGCCTAAATGGGTAAAAATAAAGAAAAAACATGTAAATACATTTGAAAATAAAGGAACATAAAATGAAACAAAGTTAAAAATATATATATTCTTAGTCCTTCACTTGGCCAGATGTTATGCAGCCTGTGAAACTGTGTCTAACTTCCTTGAAAATGCGGACAATGAGACGACCAGCCCTGCTCTTCCACCTGGGTGTTTTCTCTGTGTCTGGTGGACATGAAAATAATTAGCATTTACTCTACTTTGGCATGGGAAACCAATGCAGTTAGAATATTCAGACAAACAAATATACTAATTCAGTCAGTACAGTATCTGTGTTTTGTCATCACTCACTTACACCAAATCTGATGTCATCATCCACTGTGCTGGATGCTGCTGTTCTCGATGTCAACTGGTCTGACCTGTAGAGTGAGATGAGATTTAAATATTAACCCCATCAGAGACAGTAGAAAAATTAAGCAAATTATGGAAAGCAGGAAAACACAAGAAAACTTAGTGACTGGAGTGATTGCAGGCAGTGTGGTAATCATCTTGGTCAGACGTTTCAGTGGGTTGCCCTGTTGTGGCTTGATGGTTTTTACACTGAGACTTCGCTTTGATGTGGGACGAAGTGATGTCCCATCAGACCCATCAGAGATGTGTTTGGCTTCAACTAAATTGGGCTTTCTTGTAGGTGACCTTAAAATGGCTCTCGCAATTCGTTTAGCAATTTGTCTGTAGAGCAGGGTGGAGTTTTCGAGTACCTTTGTTTTAAGCTGCTCTGGAGAATTGTAGAGTTTGACTAACTCTCTGTATATGTGTAAAGCAACCTTTGCGATCTCAACAGAGTCTAGGCAAACAGTGTCCTCCTGCTTCTTCCCAGTTACTCTCACATAACGATGGGCAGACAACTCTCTAAAGATGCCATCAAAGATGTTACAGTCAGCTGGGTTAAAGTCATCTAACCCCGTGGACATTAGAGCTGTACCAGAAGCTTGCTGACGATCTCCGTGACTGTCTCGATGAGAACCACCCTTACCACAGGCTTTCTGTCCATGGCAGATGAAGACTGGTGGTTGGGGTTAAGCCCACAGTATGGACGGAAGGTAGGTCTGATAGCAGCAGTCAGGGGTCGCACAATGTGGGAAGAATTTGTATCCACTGATCTTGGCAGTAAGTCATAGCTGGACGTTGAGGCCAAACGACTTACTTTGACAAGAGTTCACAGACTGTCTTAGTTAGGTAATTAGTTAGGTAATTCTTCAAAATGGACTAAAATGTAATAGTTATAACAGACATGTAACAAAAAAAAAGGACTACCAACAAATTATATTATTCCTACTCTGTCTTTACACTTAATTTAAAAAACTATTAAACTATTAAATCTTACCATCAACTTTGTGGCCAACTGTAGTACATTCAACCACATCAGTCACAGACAGTTCCTCAATGGCAACTTTGTGCACAACTGTATCCATGTTGTTGACGTAGGAAACGAAAAAGAGTTTCTGCGATGTTGGTCTTGTGATGAGTCTAAATTCATTCTTTGTTTTCATACTCTGTACTGCTTTTTCACCAAATGTGCCTTTGAGGAGATCCACTGCAGATTGGGACAAGGGCTCTATAAAATCTCTCATTCCCTGTCATCTCACACAAGCTATCAGTAGAAATGACCTGAGTGCTGGAGTAAGGTATTGAATTTCCAGAAGATTCTGTCTCGCATATGTTATGATGTGCAGTGTTTGACTCTATTCATGCAAATATCAATCTACACATTTATTAATATTTTTCTCCCGTGTGTGTGAATATTTTCCACAGGTGAAAATTTCAATCTGCAAGTTCACACATTTTTTTCACACACTCTTGTGTTTTTTTTTTTTCACAGTGACTGCAAATTTAACACATACGTATATGAAAATAGGCCTTTACAAGTTCAAATGTTTGTTCAACGCATTCTCACATTATATTCTACAAGTCCTCAAATCAAATATACACACTCATCCATTTTGGAACATATCTACCTTCATATTTAGGCCCTAAATATTACACGGAATGTACAAACATCTAGTCAGCAGTAGCTTGCAGTATATTTCCAATTCAGTCGATGTTAGTGCAATCAGCAGTAGCGTTTAGTTAATTTTAGTAATAGGCCTAGCCTAATTATCATAATAGGCCTAATAATAGGGCCTAACTAAAATATGTTAACTGCTAAGGCCTCAGAGGATAAAAACACAATAAATCTAAACAACTGACTCGCAAACCTTTCATAATTATGTCCATGTTTAAATCAGTCTCTCAGGCGATGAGGATCATGGCACACGGCTAACAAACAAACCCAATGATGTAGGCCTAATCGTTTTTTAAACGCAATTGTCTTATAAAATATTTTAAAATATTTCGGCTTCATTTTCAGAAAGACATGTAGGCTAGTGTGCTGAGTGCTCATTATGTTGAGAGACGCAGAGTGGTCACACCTGACTCTTGACAGTGTAGTCATCATCTAATTCATTAAGAATCCGTTCAGTATGTCTGTCCTATAAGGCCCTCAAATTTTGGAAGGATGTATTAATATACATTATGGTCCATTCTGCACAAACACAGACATATGACATATTGTTCAGTCTATTTTATTTATTTAGAAAAGGGAAGTTGCATATTTGTACACAGTACAGCAGCAATATACAGAACAGTACTGCTATTGGCAATCTCACAAATATGTAAAGTGTGAATATTTGCAGTTGGGCTTTTTTATCGCAGACCCTGTGATAATTCTGTCGATACTTTTATGGTTTAATATAAATAAAAAAATAGCCATTAATTTTCTGCATAAATTAATACAGTATCACAATCTTATAGGCTTAGCAGAAATACATACAACCCTTGATAGCAACCCTAGCACATACTTGCAGACAAACATCATTGTGATGCATCTTTTGATTTTAATCTGTAAACTACAAACCCATATCTGGTTTCCTTGTTTCTTCTTTTAATACTGACAATATAACAACAACAAATATACAGTTCAAGTCAAGTTTTCCTCAATGGCCTGCGACCAACTCCACGGGCGCCTCCTGACAAAACTGACCCAGCTTCCAGTTGGCCCTGCAACCGGCCCCTTTTTCAATGGTACTACATGGATCCCCAAAATGCTCAACCTATGATGTATCGTACCCTTGGACTCTAGCATCATGTCAGACTGTTACTACACGGCCAATGGACTTTTGACAGTCTATGGCTTGACTGCTCTAAATTACAGTATGTGGGACTATATGTTGGGATTATTATGGCACTAATATTGCTATAATAACATCATTCACTAATTGCTATCTGAGCGACTGCAAATTTGCAATGATCCTAGGCAGTTGGGTTAGGTCCTTGTGTCACCGAGCTGCCCAAAGTTTCTTCCTAGACCACAAAAAAAAAGAGTTTTTCCTTGCCCTTGTTGCTCATGGGTGCTCTCTGCTTTGAAGCACCAGGAGACATTATGTTTAATGTGCTGTATAAATAAGATGGAATTGAATTTAATTTTGTCATGGTGTCTTTGCTCTTTATGAGAGTTCTGCCTAGCACCCCAGGTATTGAGAGCTATAGGGCAGCCACTGTAGTAGGTTGCTATAAAAAGCACAGCGGCCCCAGGACAGCACTGATCTCTTTCTCCCAGTGGTCTCCCCTGTTCTCCATGCCCAGATCCATTAGGGGCAGGAGCTCCATGTCGCCCTGGTGGAGCTCTCCGTTGCCCTCCACCCTTACCTGCACCACCACCTACAGGACAATAACAAAAACATAGCACATTTTACTTGTAACTGTATGTCAATAGTAAATTAATTGATTCTTTCAAACTTAATCAACAGTCTCTGCTACAATCATATATATAGCTTAAAAACTATTTTTTACCTCACAACCATTTTTTGACACGCTGATGTGGGCTCCACTGATTTCTCTCAAGGAGTTTCCAAGGAGATGAAGAACCCGTTGAAATGTGGGTGTCTGATTGGTCCTTTTGTGAGCATCACTGCATTCTATTGTCACTTGTTGAAGTGCCATGGTGCTGTGCAATCGCAGAAAGCGTAACTGGACCACATCAAGACCTGTGTACTTAAACTAGGGCATACAGAATTCATTAGGATGGTATGTCGCTAGTTACATAACTGTGTTTACTGAATGTTATACCATACAAGACATATGGTCAAAAACAGCATGGTCTCTTTGGTGCATAACATTTTAAAAATTGACATATTCAACATGTAGCGGCACGCTGTATTGACTGTATCAAGGGGCTAATTTTTTCTTACCCTGGAGCTATTACCAAGTTCACTAACCCAATAGACAGAATTTGGGGGTTTCTGAATGTCTGATGGCCATTTTCCTGTGATCTGTAAAAAAAAAGCACTCGATCGTGGTTCAAGTTAAACACTGGGGTGTCAACAATAATCGATTCAACGATGCGTGCCACGATTCAGCATTGATGCGGCAAAGTGCCATAATCGATTATGTCACTGTTTATTTTCTGGCGGAAAATAAAGTTGTGAAGTTTCAAATACTTCCGGTTCTGGGGGAGTAACAACAACAACGAGCAAGATGGCTGAGGCGGAGGGAGATGACCGCCATAGACGGGTTATTAAAAACGAGCCCAAAGCTTGGAAAGCGGACATCTGGGCACATTTCGGATTTTATGAATGGGAAACTAGATGGATCGCAATGCATCATAGAATCGAATTGAATCGAATTGTTACCTGGTGAATCATAATCGAATCCCTACACCCCTATTAAACACACACACACATTCACACATCAATTAGCAGATCTCTTTAAACCCACTATGTGTAAGTTTTATTTTTTTCGTATGAGAATTTCTCCCATCTATCGGCGAAGTGGTATACTGCACACATTTGAATAAAATGTATTAGCCCTTCCCTTCCCACGGTCCTCATTTCCAATGGTCTTCATTTTGAAAATGGCGGCGCAAAATGGATATTCTCATTTGGTACCCAGCCACATCTATATATAAATGGAAATTACCAAGTTTACGGGAACACTACAATTTATTCATGGAGGTAATTACCATCGTTTTACATTATATTTTTAAAATAAAAAACGAAGATAAATAGAAGACAAATCCTACACATAGTGGCTTTAATTAACCCCTGCACCTAAATAAAACATTATTTAAAAGTAAATTGACTGGTCCTAAGAAGACATACACATCACACCCCTTAAAACTGAGCACTGAGCAGTTCTAGCAAATGTTACTCTGTCAGTGCATACCTGAGATTTGTTTGGATGCAGACAGGTCAGTCCCCCAGCAGTGAAATTACAAAATACTTGGAGGGCATCGAAGGGACAGCCCTGGTTGGGATCCATGTGGAAAAATCCTGTAAGAGCAGTCCATGCAGCGTGGCATTAGAAAATCTATTTCTCAAGTCTTTTAACAGTGTAAAAAGCAGAATCAATCAGCAATGCAATAAATTAATGCAGCGGACATGACTGGCACATTAGGGACATCCAAGTTATACACACATCAAAAAGCCGAAGCATTGTAGTGGGACTCAATAAGTAGACATTCACAATAGACATTAATGAGCTTGAACGGTTGGTGAATTATGCCAGTGTTTAAGCATTATGCCAGGTAAAAGGCAAAAGTCCATCCCTCACCGTCCTCTAAGTGGGGATGCATGAGCCCCAGCTCTCTGCATGTGGTGGCAGGGTTCTCTTTAGAACCCAGGGGCCGGCCAGAACCCTGATCCTGACCCCCTTGGTCATGCTGGGTCCTCCTTGCTATCGCCTGGGATCGCTGAGATTGACACAAATTTATTTTATCCCCACAATGTAGGCCAAAACCATGGAATAAAGTCAATTTATATACAAAGAAATATACATAGGAACTACCAATTATCTTTACCAACCACTTTACAACTGACGACTTTACAGCTTGTGAGGCATTTGTGGTGCAGTCCTATTTACTAATTGTCACACAAAAATCTATTTATAATTTATAATATAAATCTTTTTACATTTTATACCAACATTTTGTGATGCACTTTTGTTGAGTAGGACAGGAGTGAGCTGCACTGCTCTGCCACCAGGGGCACCTGGTTTCCCCTGCACACAAGAGCATTGATATATAACATCTGCAATTAATTACAGCAGTCAAATGAATGAGGGACATTCTGATATTTCTCTCATTTATTTTTAATTCAAAATTGATTCATGGAGTACTATGCAGACTATAACCAATAAACAATAAATAATGCTAACTAGGAATATAACATACTGGAGGGCCTTGGTGACCTGTCACGCCCTTAGGCCCAGGCATTCCTTGAAAACCTTTCATTCCCTGCAAAACAGAGCAGTCAGTGTAACCACAGTAACCACCACAGTAACCTGAATGAATAGTTCGATTACTCAAGAAAGAGGAACTATACCTTTTTCCCAAACAGACCCTGAGAAGTGACACACAGATAAATGCTTAATGAACTGTTTAATAGTAGACCTAATATTTATATACATTTCTTATACTGTTTATCTGTACTATCCTTAAAACTCACAGGAAGACCAGGAAACCCTCTGGGTCCTGGAGGACCAGGTGGACCTACATCCCCCTTGGAGAGAAAAAATGCACATGATGAAAGTGTCACAAACATTGCTATACCAGTATATTAAATCCTCAAACATAAATAAATACTTACCTGTATACCTTTCGGTCCACTCTGACCCTTGGGACCAGGGTGACCATGTTTCCCCTTGTAGACAGAAAAAACTTTTTTCAAAATCTGACTGATGAGACTATGTTCATATCATGCAGAATAATGCACGTAATTAACTTTTTTTTTTTTAAACCGTATATGGTAAAAAAAAAACTAAAACTAATGAAATAGCCAACAATAAATCAATCTTTGCATTTATAGACAGTAAATAGCCAAGTAGAGTGGATCCACACAATTATTATGAAACTGTACTTGAGTGCATAACCATTCTCTAGGTAGGACAACAAACCTACTTTATGCCCTGGTGGCCCATCCGGTCCTGTGATACCTCTGCTACCATTCTCTCCCTAGGGAAAGTATTTGAGGTTTACAATTGTCCCATAATGATTTGCAATGCACATAATGCAAATAGTGGAAAAAAACAATCCCAGTAGAAAGTAGGCAATACCCTCTGTCCTGGATAGCCTGTTCTTCCTTTAAAGCCTTCAAGGCCCGGGAGGCCCTATAAAACAAACAAATTAATGTCAAAATCATGAATTACAATTAAATGGATAAAGCATTTCAAACTATACTCCTGTTAATGCAGGGCACCAAGTGATGTTGATAGGAATTTGAACAATAACATTTAGTCCAACTTAGATTGAAAAGCTACAAGAGTTCAAGACTTTTTATTGTCACTGTACAGTTGCCTGGAGAACAAAAGACATGGGGGGCGTGTATACAAGGGCAATAGAAAATACTGTATAACAAATAAGCGAAGGGGTGAAGGGCTGTAGTCAGTGAAAATATGAAACTATTGGTAACTGTTCGTAAATACACATTTGCCAAGAGATAGCACAGGCCATAGTCAGTAGCAGCAGTAAGATGACTGTATGGTGTGGAAAAAATCCACAGACACGCACTCACACACACATACAATATACTTATGTTCACCATAATTTCAACACTAGCAGTGAGGGGAAAGATTTAGGAGTGGTGACTAAAAATTACAAAAATGTTTCTACTATACCTTTGGTCCCATTGGACTTGGTGGACCATCATTTCCGTTGAAACCTGCAGTACCCTGCAATATCATTTATTACATTATATTATTATTATCAATACAGATTGGATTAAAAAGGGAGGGGGTAATCATACTTTAGGTACAGTAGGATGTTAAACAGTTTTAATACTATTTATCTGTGAAAATAATTAATATTCTGTGGCTTCATTTATGCAATTTTAAATGTGAAAAAACTCACCTTTGGCCCAGTTTTGCCCATTAATCCTCGCTGTCCAGGCATTCCTGTGGGACCCTGTAACATAAATGTAAATGGCCACTATTCTAATGCGCACCATGAACCTGGATGATGTACAGTATTGGAGACAGAGTGAAACTCACAGTTCTACCAGCATGACCTGGTTTACCGGGCATCCCTCTGAAACCGTTTTCACCCTGTTGTTACAAAATTAGATCATAGACATTAGTTTTTGGATGATCAAAAACATTCTTAAAACCATGAATAACGTCTCAATAATATTTCTGTTTAAAACAACATCCTTACTGGGTCGCCTGGGTTTCCTTGAACGCCAAGCAGTCCGTCTAAACCAGCAAGACCCTAAAAGTATGTTTCAAAAAAGAATATGTTTCAAAAATAATTATAATGAAATGTATACATTTGTTAACAGAAACCGTTTGCAACTGCAATAGTGGGGATACTTGCTGGCTGTCCACGTCTTCCCACACCACCTCTCTTTCCCTTTAGGCCTGGACCACCCTGGAGGAGAGATCAATATTAATAGGCTACATTAATGCTACATTAATGCATAATAGGAAGCATTAATGTAGCCTATTATGTCCCCAACTGGTTAATGTATTTCAAGATGGCGATTGACTATGGAGCAACGCCACCCATTCATGCCTATGTAAATCGACCATTTAGAATACTTGAAATTTATGGTGGTCGTAAATATTCATGAAAAAGCACATATTTGTGAAGGGGTAAGATTATGATTAGATTATGAACAGCTAAAAATGCTACATATTGTACCTTTAAAGCATGTGAAAAGCATGTTTTGACAGCCTATTTTTCTGTTCAACACATTGCACACTGTGCAAACAACTTCCTCACCTCAACAGTCATGGTGTTTAAAATGCTGCAAATATGTGCAATCATATCACATATTTATGTAAAAAAAATCTAAATGTTGCAGCACCAGTAAAAAAAAACACCAAAAGAGCTAGAAAGCAAGTCCTAGTGCTTTTATGCTAAAACAGCAGAATTCAGGAACAAAATGAAGGAGGTAACTCACTGGTTTCCCCTTAGCACCAGTGATTCCTCTCAGTCCTGATCTTCCTGGATGCCCCTAAATATAGAGGGAAAAAAACAATTGCAATATAACACTATGCAAATGTACATACAAGTGGATTTTACACCAGATTCCCTTTGCAGTGAAAGGTCCTTTCTAACAAAAGCAAAGTGATGCAAGATGTATGTTTGAATTAGCACAGTATTTACTAGATAAATACTGTAAATCAAATGCTGATTGAGCTCTTAATTTTTAGACTTTTACTAGAGAACTTTTAATAGGAGAAGAACTTAAACTCTCAAACACTTCTGTTTGGTACACTCCAGGGGAGCTTGCAGGCTAGTGCAGAATGAGTGGGTTGCTATAGAGCTGCATTCACAGATTCCTACATTTCTTTGGATATATTTTTTTACAAACTAATGCAATAGTGTGTTGAAAACAGAATGGAGAATCAACTTAGGCAGTATTTTTAAACTGCTTGATTATTAAAAAAATAGGACTTTTGCAAAAATGACGTCACACTCCATAGACGTCCCTTGATTTTGTACACGTCAATCATTGGCATCTTTAGCAAGATGCTAGAAGAGACTGGGTCAAGACTGCCCAACTTGTAAGAAAACAAGGATATGAGTCCTGGATTTTTCCACTTTTATCTTTGTTGACGATACAGTACGCAAGGAGAACATGTAATTTAGCCATCTAGCTCCATAGACATCCATTGATTTTGCACTCACCCGCAATCGTCCTCTAGGACGGTGAACTGAAGCGAAATTCAGTATAATGGGGTGAATAGAAAGTGGAGGGGCTGTTTGTAAATGGGCTCTGCTTTTACACACTTAAAAACAAGCATTTTAGCCTTTACCTTTGACCCTTGTCGCCCTTGCTTTCCTTTTTCTCCAGGTGGCCCAAAAGGTCCTGTCTGACCCCTAGCACCTACTGGACCTGGCAGACCTCTGCGGCCTACCTTTCCCTGACAATAGAAAGTCATCTCAACACAAACCTTAATGTCAGATAAAGCACATATGGTGACACACATTTGTATGAAATAAATTATTTGGGGAATTGTGCATCATGAACGTTACCATTTTTCCTTTTGCCCCAAGTTCACCTCTCTTTCCTTTTAAACCATTAATGCCCTGAAATGTGAACATGAAGAGAAATGAAGAGTTCAGACAGAACTTTCAGAATTAATATTCAATATTTTAGTGGTGTAGATACAAGGTGGTATGCTTGGTCATGGTGCCCTATCTGCTCAAGCGGCTGCTGCAAATCTGCGAAGCTGCATATTTAAAAAACAGAACATTGCTTAGCCCCTCTTTAACATAACATCAAGTTAAATATTAAACAGAAAATTTACCATTTGCCCATTCCGACCGCGTATTCCGGAACTGCCCTTCTCCCCAATACCTCCCTGTTGACAATAACAAAAAATATAACTATAAATGCATGAAACATTATGTTAAAATTCAGGTAACAAATGTTAAGAGTATAGTTCAGTTTTTAACACTTTGAGCCAATTTCATGGCTTGTCACATGCAATAGAGTGGTTGACATAAAATTTTCACGACTGGTCCTAATTCAGCTTTTTGGGAAATTTAGAATCACCTCTGCCTGCTTCAGAATGGCTAACAATATGCACGGTCTGTCGGTCCTTTTTGCTATGATACTTGTGTTCATCAGGAACGTCAGCGAAAACCAGCACCCACTCAGAGGGATTGTTTTAAGTAGCCATTCTGAAGCAGGCAGAAGTGATTCTAAACTCCCCATGAACTAGTTCTATATTATCTTATATAGTGTGAAACATATGTCTTATGTCATATGTCTTATGTCTTCTTACATAATCTTCCTAGTTCTGTGAATTAGAATCTAAAAAGTCCAAACAAATAAGACCAAAAGACTGTGGAGCTATTTGAAAAGGGGAGGGCTACTTCTCTATGTGTTTTCTTTTGTCCCAACACACACTTCATGTGCAATCACTCACCCCACACTGAAATGCATTAATGACTTCTATGACTTCTGAATCAGCATACCTTGAGTCCTGGTGATCCTGTTCTACCAGGAGCCCCTGCTTGTCCCGGTTCAGCCTAAAACATAATGTGTAGTCTATTTGACCTTGCTTCACAAACCTTACTAACTACAGTCATAAGCCCAGAGAGATATAAAAACAGAATTGCACTGATGCTCACAGTCATTCCTTTTGGTCCAACAGGTCCTGGTGGTCCCAGTCTTCCAGGTTCCCCCTACAGAAACATGAACATAAACTGGTCTGTCTTTGTTTCTAAACTCTTTTATTGGTCTTTTATTGGCTCTTTATCAAGCATGTTCAGGTTTAAAACATTATTTAAAACGTAGTTAAAATTACATGTAAACTTAACTTAAAGTGCCCCCATGAATATTCAATTTTTCTATGTGAGGATCTTAAGATAGACCAAAGGCATACTCACGCCAAGCCCCGGAAGGCCCCTCTCTCCTTTAGGCCCTTCTGGTCCGATGTCCCCCCCAGGACCATAGCTCCCTGTCAGACCTGACCGTCCTCTGAGTCCCATCTCACCCTGCATATGCACATCAATGGAGCACACAGCTTTTCTGAGCCCACAGTCAATGATTGAGTTTGTTAAGTATTTCTACCAGTAAAAAGAATTCAAAAAGACTTTAAGGAGTGATTGGATTGGCCTGACAATCCTAGACTAAGACCGTTAACAGAATTTTTAACAGAAGGATTTGGGCTTTTCACCTCTCCAATCTCACTAATATCAAACATCCATGCTAACATCGATTTGCTTACCTTTTGTCCTGGAGTGCCTTGACTTCCTATTTCGCCAAAAGCACCATCCTCTCCCTGGGACACACAACAGCACAACAACTGGCATCATGTCCAACGTTTTTGCTTTGTTTGACGGACAGCTAAAAACATTTGCTGCACTAGTTTGTATACACAAATCTTGCTATACTCCTTCTACATCATGCAGATACACTAGAACTAAAACATGTATTTAACATGCTAGAAAAGGCTCAGGATGTACAGTATGCATTTCTACCTAAATAAATGTAACTCACCTCTTCTCCAGGGTGACCTTTTTGTCCCGCTGGTCCTTGATTGCCTCGCTCTCCTTGCACCCCCCTGACGCCCCTTTCACCAACAAGGCCTGGCTTTCCTTTCTCACCCTGCAAAAACACACTAGAGTTAAACTTAAGAGACAGAACACAGATCATTCATTCTGATGAATGTTTGGACCAACGTTCAATCCCACTACAGTTACAGTAGGGTTCAATTTATTTGACATCAGATCATGAAAATGAGACTCACATTTGAGCCCTTTTGACCTGGAGGCCCTGGAGGCCCTTTTGTACCAACAACACCCTGTGACAAAACAACACTCATCCATTTTTAGCAGACAATTACAATAAAAACAAAAACACATACTGATAATGATGATGGCCGGGTTTCCCAGATTCATTAAGAAGCTCTTAACGCCAAGATCTTCTTTGGAGCGCTAATCTGGCCAATGAGAGCTCTTAAAGAGCGCTCCAAAGAAGATTTTAGCGTTAAGAGCTTCTTAACGAATCTGGGAAACCCGGCCATTGATTGTTTTGAACATCACTTAAAATGTCTTCTTAAGGTCTTCAAATAAATAATCAGTACAGTATAATGAATCTACCTCCTCACCATCGACACCAGCAGCTCCCTGTCCTCCCTGAGGTCCAGCTGATCCCTGTATAAATACAATCCATAAGGACATCAGAACTGTGCTTACACAACCTGCTTTTTGGCTATTATTATTATTATTATTATTAAAGGAAAAGTTTGGTGTGAATCAATTCATGGCCATGTTGTTTCAGGTTACCAAGTAATGTCAGTATTTCTGTAGTTGGTAGTTATTTTAAGTTAGTGGCAAATTAGATAACTGAACAATAAAAGTTTTGCTGTTGGTCTGAAGCCTACCTTTTCACCTTTTACACCTTGAGATCCGGTTAGTCCTGGGAGGCCATCTTTACCCTGAATCAAAGAAATGACAGATGAGTCATGTAACCTTCAACCACTTTCCAATATTATCAACCTAAAAAGGAAATGGAGATTCCATGATAACTTACTGGGTAGCCAATTACACCAGTAGGTCCAAGTGTCCCTCGTGGTCCAGCTTCTCCTGGAGGTCCTTGAAGGCCCATTGCTCCCCATGGTCCTATGTTCCCTTGTATTCCCTGTAAAACATGGTTTGTGGACAGTGGACACATGCTAGATGTTGTTATCCAACAATAAATAAATAAATTACAAATTACACATTAAAATCAAATATGCCATTAAACCAGGTACACCATTTCAGAAGACTGAAATTGAACTGAAACAATCTCACTACTTCTTCTTTTCTTCTGCTTGTGTTTAAATAAACTATGTCAAGTAGAGCAAAGAAATTGAACTAAAATTACTAGGCTGGGCAAAGTTTTACAAAAAGCAAAAGACCAAAGCAAACGTACAGCAGGTCCTGGGTATCCTTTAGCTCCTGTTGGTCCTTGAAGACCCTTGAAAATGGCAGTAATAGTACATAGTTACATTGATGATGCATTTTTTTTAATTTTAAATGTTTGTGATCAGCAACATGCAATAAACATGAACCTACGTACAGCACTCCCAGGTTTTCCCTTTTGTCCTTCCTTCCCTCTGTTCCCCTAAAGAGACAGAATAATGTCAGATTTTTTTGTCAGAACTTATGGAAAATGCATATGTTGTGACAGAGTCTTTCAAGGGGCAATAGCAATTCAAAACCGTCGAGATCAGTCTGCTTCTCTTTTATGGACTTTTTAGAAAAGGGAAATCCAAATCCACATCTCAAAATCTTGTACAGAACAGCCAATAGACCTGCATAATCCATGGGACTGCACTAATGGATCAAAATGGCTGTGACTGTGATTAAATGGTGCTTACTCATGTCTTCCTCTGTGATCAATGTGTAAATTGATTTGAATAATGGGTATTTTGTGAATACTGACAAAAAAAGTACTACAAAGCTATTGACAATTCAAAATATGTCAGACTATTAGACTACAGGACAGTTTTTTCCCACCAAGCTACAGTATAAGGCTTATGAAACAGTGATATCCTAGGTGTCTGTCAGTATTTTTCCGCCCTGCACCACAGACAATAAAAGGACAATCATCGGATCTCTTATACTACTAAAATGAGATACTTTAATCTTAAATTTTGAAATCCTGCCATCACATACATTATCCACTACAGTAATTTCAGTTACATTATATATTTTCTAAGTAGTGAAAATGGCAGTAAAAAACTGACAGACTTGAAAGTACTCATTTTGTGTATTTACATGCTGTACACACCTTGGGACCTGGTTGGCCAGGTGAGCCGTCTGACCCCATTTTTCCTCTAAGACCCTGAGAAACACAAAGACACATACCGAACAAAAACTTTATGATACATAATTGTGCTTTGTGGTGACTCTGTGGGAGCCAAAGGAAAGGTTCATATACCTTCTCTACTTGTTGCTCCGAGGTTTGGTGGAGTTTTATCTATCCCATCCTGCTCTTTGATTTCATGAGATCTTGATACCCACCTTGACCCCTGGTCTTCCAGATGGACCAACCGCTCCTTTCAATCCTGGTTCCCCCTTTAAATGGAAGATATATCAGATGTATCGTACGTTAGTACTGTATATGGTGTCATAGTCTGTATATGGTTTATTATGTATGTGGTCAGGTCAACAGTTCCACAACTTTACATAAAATAAAAATAATGCTAGTTACTAGACTTCCCCATTAAGTTATAACTGATAATTATGTTAAATTATGTGAGCTGTTCCAGGACATCTTTTGAACTGGAGGATACTGTCATCTGTGGTGTTTGTAGTTTAGTCCAGTGAATCTGTGTGTTGTTTTGGCATTCCTTTTCATGTTTAGCAGTTTTTTGCTGTTTAATTTTTAAAACCATATTTAACAATTCATAGAGAAATGCAGCTGTGAAGTGAACAAAAATGTGAAACTGTGAAATGAGCAGGTTTTCACTAGACCTATTTGGTAAACTGCTAGAATGAATGGAGGTTGCTTCCTTTCTCTAGTGAGTTATTATATAGCAACATAAATATATATATAGAGAGAGAAATACAGCAATACGAAATTATTTGTTTTATCTTTCCATTTTTTTATTTTTATTTTTTTCTGGTTTGAATCAAAACTCTAGGTAGTGCTTCTGATTTTGAGTATGGAAAAGTAGAATAGGAAATGGAGTGTCATCATTTTAGAGATAGTTGAAGGGCTCTGATTCTCCTGAAGCAGCTTTAAAACAGTGATCACATACAATGCCTGGTTCTAAGTAGTAAAAATGCTAGTAAAAAGTAAAGGCAGAGTAGAACGTGAAATGGGGACAATACTTGTGAGATTCTCTAGACCTCTTGACTAACACAGAATACTAAGCTTTCACTGTATACTGTATATAGCCAGGAAATCGACCTCCTGTATTTTCTAGCCCTAGACTTTTGCTTTGTGCACTGCACTGCCGAGCACCATCCTAATACATTACAGAGGTGTGACCTTATTAATGTTGTGGATCTTTAGTCAGTGGATTTGGACATAGTATAACCAGATTTATTTAGGAAACATCACTTCAAGTGATGACATATAGCTGCAAATATAGCTTGCTAGCTGATGTATTTTGGTAATACTCAAGCACATGGACTACTGGACATACTTACACTTTGGCCAACTGGACCCTGAATTCCAGGAAGACCTGATTTCCCTGTGAGTCCCTAATAAGAATGAAAATCCATATAAGACACTTTTCTGATACTTTTTCTGACACATTTCAACATATTTGCATTGCATTCACAAACATTATTAGCACTGTTATTACCTATTTGACAAGTGCATGTGAGCATCATTTCCTAATCATGAAAATTCACATTTGAACATTTCACTGAAAAATACTACCCTCTCTCCCAATGGCCCAGCATCTCCATCTTGTCCCAGCAGACCTACAGGTCCCTACAGATAAGAGGGGTCTGTGATTAACATGGATGGTGCTGTTATGGTGTGAGACAGTGGTGCAACACTAATGGATGTGGTCCACTGGCACATTAGGGTACAAGATGCTGATAGCCAGAGTAAGAGCACTGTGCACATTTGTAGATAGGTAAACATATAGATAGATAGATAGATAGATAGATAGATAGGCAGATAGATAGATAGATAGATGAAATCTTGTGAAGAACATTTAGTTTCATGAAAACGTGAACAAGAAAAAGAACATTACAGGTGGTCCATGGGGTCCATCAATTCCTCGGTTGCCAGAAAGCCCTTGAAGTCCCTATGAATAGAAGAAACGTGCATCACCGTCAACAATCAAATAATGCAAAAAGCCAAAAAGATTACATTACCAGCCTTAAAGCCATCCAGGCATCTGTTTCAATCAAACTCACTTTTTACAGATGATGGCCTTTGTCATTGTGTCAGTGATTTATTGCTGTTTCGAAAAGGACAATATTAATCTAATCCATACACATCTAGTGTACAAGTCTAGAGACAGTTTTCACTCTTCTGAGATGGACACACTCCAGTAATCTCAATGGGTAAAGTGAACTTGGCCATATGATTGCAACAATAACAAAAGCATCAGATTAGCTTAAAGCTACAGTATAGGCTCTACCTATGTGGATGTGACCAGATACAGGATGTAGGAAGTGATGATGATAGAAATGATTGATGGATGGACTGAACACTGCCTGAGCACGGCATGTGGAATATAACTGCCACAGGTGGGTTCACTAGGGTCCTCCTTATTGGGTGCTCTATAGATGTGTTCACTATAGTCCTACTTACTGGGTGCTCCACTGGGTGCATGCATTTCCCTCAGGGATCAAGACATCTATGCTTATCACATTTTGCACTAGTATCTAAAATAAACCAATGATACTCACCTTATGCCCTTTCCTCCCAGTGCCTCCTGGTATTCCTGGTCTTCCCTGTCAATTAAAAAACAATATTCTCACATACCAGACATAAAATAATCATCAAATTAAAATACTGGATGTTTAAAACATTTTGATGTCTGGATTTTGACAGGCATTAGGAAGGGTTAATGTTTGACTGGTACAGAGTAAAAAAGGTGATGTACACAGGAACCTTAATACCGGGATCTCCTTCAGATCCTCCCTCTCCTGATTTCCCCATCTCTCCCTGGAGACAACGGGAACACAGAACCACAGTGGCTTTACTCAACTACCACTCAGAAATTCCAAATATCTTTAATCCAACCTAAATCATGTTCTAGACTTACCATCGGCCCCGGCAGCCCAGGAAACCCACTCAAGCCGATACGACCCTTTCAAGAAGTTCAAGAGATACAGTATAGTTTAAAATATCTGGAATACATGGTACTCAAAAAGCACTCATTGCCCACGGTAACTATATGCTATTGAAAGAATGTCACTCAGAATGGAAACATCTGTAAAGGAAATGAGTCTGTGCCAGAAAAATAGACAGACTTGTCAGTCACCTTGTCTCCCCGAGGGCCAAGGATGCCTGGACTGCCAGCAGGGCCTCTGTCTCCCTAAGTAAGATGGAATCGTAGAAATATGGAGCATTTCTGTATTTGCCTATCTTGTGTAAATGTCTGTCAATTTTGCAGGCAGGTTACCTTTGGTCCATCTTTTCCCTGTTTACCTTGCTCTCCCAAGATGCCATCCGGCCCCTAGGGCAGACAGGAAAAATATGCCGGATTCTACTGCATTATTCTCCAGAAATTAAAGTTGCAAAATGCTAGTTTACAACCTTCTACATCGGTCCTCATACAGTATAAACAAATAGATTAAAATAGATGATCCAGTCCTTCTAATGGATGCTGGGAAATTAGAATAGCATAAAATTGGCCTAAAAGTAGTCAAAAAAGTCAACACAAAATCAGATTATAAACAACTCACTGGTGGACCTTGTAGTCCAGGTGGGCCTACGGGACCTATTGCTCCAGGAAGACCTGATGACCCTCCTCTGCCTTTGAAACCTCTTCTTCCTGTGGGCCCAGTTGGTCCCTGGTTGGCCCCACCATAACAGACACAAAATGTACAGTATGTTCACAGTGTAAATACTGTAGTTAAATTTTAAAATATAATTTCTATGACTGGTGTTACTGTATTTCCATCTCTAAACATTGCTAGTACACACTGTGCTGTACTACGCATGGCTTTGATAGCAGTTATGCAGTTGGCATGCAGTTACATTATGCACCTGTATCACCCTCCAAAGTATTTGCACTCCTGGTACAGATGGGTAAAAATCATTGTCAATAACTATTAACAATATCCTGTAGAACAGGTGAATGTGTATTCTAGAAAGGAATTAATTGGGATTATTATGGGACTATTAATGCTGTATTAACATCATGGACTTAATGATGTGGGAATATATTTTGGGATTTATTGCCATCTGAGCGACTGCAAACTGAAACTTTGCATGACCCTAGCAGTTGAGTTAACCCCAAGGTTTCTTCCTACTGTAGACTTTTGTAAAATAAGGGAGTTATTCCCTGCCCCTGAGCTCACTGTAAAGTTCTATGAGACATGCCTTTTTATTGCGCTGTATAAATACAATCGTATTGAATAGAATTAAAACATTTTCTCTATATCTCTACAACAGGCTCACTTTGTCTCCTGTAGCGCCGTGATCTCCTTTCTCACCCTTCTCTGCTTTGAGTCCCTGTGAGGAGAGAACAGATATATACAAAACAGAGAAACATCTTGTTTCATTTTGATGATGGACTTGAAAAGCTGGAGCGATTTAGAAACTAACCTTCCGTCTCATGTTTGGGACCATCAGTTTTTTTTGGTAATTGTATTAACCCAATTTAGAGAGCTAAGTTTACTTCAACTCCAGTGGTGATAACACAACACAACTCGACAAGTTGATGATAAAAATGTGACAAGTTGAAGACAAAAATTCCTTTAAGTAATCTTACTGGATCACCTGAGGGTCCATGTTTTCCCGGTTTTCCTTCTGCACCCTACAATAAGCAAAAACCATTGTACCTCTCAAGCTGTGACATTTTAATCAAAACATAATCTAATTGCTAATGCTAATTATTTATTTACAAACATACAGTACAGAAATACAGGCAGTGGTGGTGTGATTAAAAAACATGTCAAGCATGCTAGTGGTCTGAAGTGGTTCAAGTCACATTTTCTACTGATGTGCCCTTGAGCAAGACGAGTAACCCCTAAGTTGCTCTAGCAATGGATAGTTCACAAATATGTGTTGCTTTTGATAGAAGGGTCTGCTAAATGCATAAATGTAAATGTAATACTCACTTTGGTCCCAGGCTGACCAGGTCCACCTATCGCACCTTCAATTCCTGGATCTCCCTGTTTAACATTATCATACAGCATTGTATGAACACACAGAAGCTACGGGTATACACACATTTGTGTGTGTATGTAGGGACGGACTGATTCATAAGAGCAATATCTTACTGGATCCCCTTTTGGTCCTGGAGGTCCCTCTGACCCTGGCCTCCCCTGGGAGCAAAAACAGGAGAGAGGAGGAATGGATCATTCATTTGAATGGATTTACACTGAGACACTCTGTATGTGAATGGGGGTCTGGATATAATGCTAAATTATGTGGATGTTTAACTAGCAACAATTCAGATCAGGCAAATACAGTAGGGAGCAGACGGAACATTGAAATGTCAAGTTCGTTAAATATAAAATAGAAAAGTATATACTTTCTTTGAGCTACACACTTGTGATATCTTACTGTACTACCAAAAGTCACCACTAGAGGGTGATTCTGAGCTAGGCCATAGAATTCATTTCCCACCTGCGGCCCAAGAATCCCTGGAAATCCCATCATTCCATCTGGGCCCAGCTCACCCTGTTATGCAATCACAGTGTTACAATGTACAATGGGTAACCTTACAACATGGAAACATTCATTGATTCAAATAGATTTCCTAGTCAAATTAATACACTGTGGCCTTTGTGTGGCCTACAGTGTACACAAATTAATACATTGTGGCCTACGTGTGGCCTATACAGTGTATTACTAAGTGTATTATTACCTGTAGTAATACACTGCCACTTACTCTGGCCAAGGGTGACACTCATGTCTTGATGAATAGGAAATAAATACACCAATTTTAACTAGGGACTCAAATAAACATCAAATGACTTACAGGTTTTCCAGGAGGTCCTTTAAGGCCGGCTTCTCCGGGCTGACCCTTTTAAGAGAAGTGGACAGTAAACTGGCACTTAGTAACACCACTGCTTTGTGTTCAGTACCATTTTAAAACCTCATGTAACCTTACTGGGGGTCCATTGATTCCAATGACTCCCTTGATCCCTCTAGGCCCAATCCGTCCCTGGAAACAGAGGTGAAAGGTCAAAGACACAGTGACTACATTAAATGCATTTAAAAGAGAGTTTTCAAAAGGAGCTGTTATACATACGGGTGGTCCTGGTGACCCATGGAAACCTACATCACCGGGATCCCCCTAGACAAAAAGAAAAAAATACTTGTGTCACATACAGACATCCTCTCTTAAATTTCTGTGTGTAGAACTGTGAAGTGTATAGAAAGGGTGTATAGAAAAGATTATAAGCTACAAGGAACCATTTATAAAATGCTCATTATCAGGATTGTCACCTAAAATAATCTTTTTGATGCATTTTCTCTTTTTAAAAAGTGCTGAAACTCACAGGTGGTCCTCGTGTTCCAAGCAATCCTGTCGGTCCCCTGGGCCCACGCACCCCCTACAAACCACAGCAAAGCTCAGAGCATCCTATCAACTTCTGACTCAAACATTATGCTTCTGAAATAGCAAATAGTTGCTGTTTTAATTTAACATTGTTAACAATGTTGATGGCCATCTGTCATAACTCAGGATTATATGTAGGCAATTACTCACAATGTACCCTGTAATGCCAATCAAGCCTTTCTCTCCTTTATTTCCCTGTGAGAGCAAAGTAAAATGTCATTTCATAGCAATAGATAGGATCTATCAGACATCTCAATTTCAACAGACTTAGAAGGTGAAGACAGGCATATGTGAGCATATCACACCTTCTCCCCTTTCCATCCTCTGCTCCCCTGTGGCCCTGGCTCACCTTGATAACCCTGACAGAAAAAATACACCTCTTTTAGACAAGGAAATAATGGTGTGGGACTAATGTAAGAACAATAAGAACAATAACAATAACAATAAGAATTTGTTCTTGACCCACTTATGCAGAAATTTAAAGAAGACTTGTTTTAAGACGTGTTTTTTTTAAAGGACCTTAATAAGAATAAATTTGAGAAAAAGTCTTAAGAAGACATTGATAAATGAGCCCCTTTGCCTTTGTCGCATTTCTCTAGTCTCTCCTCACAGCTTACAGTATAAATGTGCATCCCGCCAGCATTTTCATGTTTCAACTTGATGTCGAGCTTCCTCTGAAATGTCAGTTTGTGAGGATGCAACCTTTCAGCTTTACAGATCGGTCTCTTTATTTCTCCGGGGCCCGGCTTGCCATTGACCTTTCAGTTTGGTTGCAAGTGATAAATCTAGAGGTGAAATAATCCACAAAGAATCCATGGCCATTCTTACCCACTCACCCAGCTCCCCCTTGCTGCCAGCCTCTCCTCCGTAACCTTGCGGGCCCTGGGGGGGACAGGCAGACATAAAGGATGATATTTAAAAGAATGGACGGACTTTAACCCCACTTTAATGCTTTTGAAGGGTACAGTGCTGTTGTGACGGTTATGGGAATGTCCCTATTAGTGGGACAATCTCCAAACAATCTAACCCTGGGTTAACAAACATCCAAACAGCTTTCCACTCATTTTCTCATCATATTGCACAGTGGTGCAAAGGTTTAGTTTTCAAGTGCTTGAACACAATAGTGAAGCGTAAAGCCTTGCCTCCTCCCCAGTCGGACCACGCAGGCCATCCTCGGCATCTCTCCCAGGTTTCCCGTCCTGCCCAGGTCTCCCTGGAGGACCAGGCATGCCTATAGGCCCAATCCGCCCCTGTGAGGGAGACAAGGTTCCTCTTTAGATTTTAATTAGTGTTCATATGAATGTTTCAATACTGTATTGTGTGTTTTGCATTGATATTCATGAAAGACTGCCAAAACATTGATGAAAATGCACAATATAACCCTATTTTTGGTGTTCAAGCCCCATCGTAACCAAAAACTGCAGCAATTGCAATTGCAGCAATGTCCATGGACACAGTTGACTGCACTGGCACTGTTCAGAGTGAATCTGATATGCTTAGTGCATTTACACTGTACTTTACATTCCCCAGTGTATTTCAGCATTCCAAATAGGAATCAGGCAGTGTAGCATTTTATCTTTGCATTTGCATTTTTCTGAATTCAGTATCCCAGATAAGTATTTATACCAGTTTTAAAAATCAGAATATGCAAGGTGGGGTATTCCAAAAGAAATCAGAAAACTGTATAATGTAATCCTGATTTCTGATAGTTCTGATAGTAGAAAGATTCTGGAATGTGACAGGCAAGATTAAATTAAATCCTGCTGATTAAAACCAGAGACAATTATATGAATCCTTAGTGGAAAAAGTGCAAGAATAGACACGTTAATAACCTGGTTTCGCTGTATTCATAAATATTCAGGATACTGCATGATTACTGTTACACAGCCATTGTGATTTAATAAGAAAGAAAAATGAGCACAAGAAAATTGTATTCAACATGGACTCTGGTAGAATCTGCTCTTTTATTAACCTCCTAGCTGATTTTTTGCATAATTAATGCATTCACGTCCATTAGGGTGGTATTTGGTATTACTATTTGGTATGTGCCTGAGCCTAAGATATCTAGTTGTATTGTTGTTGTGCTCTCATAATTGAATACAGTTTTGTAGTTTGAGTATACCTTACTGATTTCTATCCTATCCTATCTATCTGAGTTTCTATCCATATCCCTGCTGTTGTAGACAGAGTAGTTTCTGCACATTGACCTCTAGCCAGCAGGGGATGACCTGTGTCTCTCATGGCACCACTGGCACCCATCTGTTTCTCAGTACACCCACCAACAATATGAACAAACAGGCCAAACCGCAACTCACAGTATTCATCATCCTAGACTGACAACACTCAACAGGCCTGTAACAATAACAGGGCCAAAAGGAGAGGGAAATTCAAGAGATTTTGATACAGCTGGGGTACATCTAGATTTCTAGGCTAGGTGTGCAGCAGAATATATAGAGATTAAATGTGACTAAAGGGGCAATGTGACCATGGTAGTAGGGGTATATGGCAGGGGAGAGCATACAGCAGTGGGTATTTCAACTCTGATAAAAAGGTCTGGTGGAATATTTAGTTACAAAAATGTAACAATAATATTACGTGCAGATAATATAATAATAATATAAACAGACAGGTCCCTTCTTTACATGCTTGAGAGGACAACTATGATGAGATACCTACGATTTTCCCTGGGTCTCCTTTTCTTCCCTGTTTCCCAGGAATCCCAGGTGGTCCCTGGAAATCAAAAGTTTTGCCATCAAGAGCTCAGTCACATAGACAAATACAATTTGTGGCATTTAAAACCGTACTCTATCTATGAAGCCACAAGCGACTTCATAGATAAAATTCCTACTCTTCTTGAACCCTTAATGACACAATATACATTAGAAGGCCTCCTCCCAGCCCTACACAAGTTGATCAAGTAACTGACAATGGCCGGGTTTCCCAGATTCGTTAAGAAGCTCTTAACGCTAAAATCTTCTTTGGAATGCTAATCTGGCCAATGAGAGCTCTTAAAGAGCGCTCCAAAGAAGATCTTAGCGTTAAGAGCTTCTTAACGAATCTGGGAAACCCGGCCAATGTTACAAATGCACTTTACACAACATTAAATTCCATCACGCCACTTAAAACGAAAATTAGAAAACAAGACGGCAAGCTGCACATAAACATGAGAGAAAATGGTATGCTACCAAACTTGAAATGTTCCATCTTGCGTGGAAAGACAGTCTAAAAGACTATAAGAAAGCACTTAATAATGCAAAAACAGAATACTACTCCTCACTTATAAATTATAATAAAAACAACCCCAAATTCCTCTTTAACACAATATCTCGCCTAACTAAAAGTATGAATGAAGTGACACAGTCCATTCCAATAACGTTAAAAAGCAATGACTTTTTGTCAGCAATGAGTTTTTTCAATGATAAAATTGAATCTATTAGAGGTAACCTATAGCATACCTTGACTCGTTTACACCGGGCGATATATCTGAAATTATTAAGTTGATCAAGTAAGGCCTCTACTTGCCTAATGGATCCAATTCCTACTGATCTCCTTAAGTCTGCTCTCCCTAACCTAGCTGAGCTGATACTTAATATTAAATCACTCTCTTATAGCAGGACATGTTCCCAAACCTTTCAAAACATCTGTCATTGAGCCTTTAATCAAAAAGCCCAACCTTGACCCTCAAGTCCTGGCTATTACCTTACTATTGACCCATATCCAACCTCCCATTTATATCAAAGATTCTTGAAAAAATAGTGTCTGAGCAAATTTGTACCTTCTTAGATGCAAACAACATTCAGGAAACCTACCAATCTGGCTTTAGACCATACCATAGCACAGAATCAGTCCTAGTAAAAGTCTACAATGATCTCCTTATCTCATCTGATAATGGATGCATATCATTATTAATCCTACTGGATCTAAGTGCTGCCTTTGACACTATTGATCACAGCATCTTACTACATAGACTTGAGCATATGATTGGCATCAAAGATTCTGCATTAGCCTGGCTCAGATCATACCTTACTGGACGTTACCAGTTTGTACATGCACATAATGAAGCATCCGCCTGTAAATAGGAAAGACGTAGATGCGTTTGGTCGTTTCTAACTCCAAGGCTGTTTGGATGAACTGAAAGGCCTGGGCTAAGCGAAATGCTAACAAAGTAGCATCGCTCCCCAACGCGATTGCGTGCACGCGCAGAAACGAGACGGGTATCTATCAACTCATCTAAGTTCGGGGAAGAACATATTTCAATATTGAAAATCGGTGGCGTGTTGCTTAAAGAGCAATCAATATGTAATTTGCACCTACTAGGGGCCCGGGATCCCCAGGAGGGCCCACTGGACCTGGAGGCCCCTTTTGTTTCTGAAGAGCAGAAGAAATTGATATTGATAAGTAAGTCAACATGCCAGGTAATGGTCTGTCTCAAAGCATGCACTGTGAACCTTTATCAGAATAGTGAAATGGTGAAATCTTCTATGCCAGCACAGTATATACCAGTCCTAAATAAATTTCACAATAACCCAACCACTGGTTTTTAAATGATTAAAAACCATGTGGAAATACTTACCGGCCAAGTCGACACAAGCTTTTTGTAAAACTTCGTTTTCTGTAGGTAGACACAATAAAACTGCACAATGAACACTTTGCGGTATACATGGCTGCACAATGTAAAGTGTTCCTTTACATTGGCAAAGTGGCGGGAAGGTACAGACCAAGACAACTAGGCCTCACCTTAAAGACCATCCACTCATCCTCAGAGGTTCTCCACACGATTATGGCAGGCATTCCTGGAGGCCCAATGGGTCCCCTGTACCCAGTGCGTCCTGTTCGACCCATTGGGCCTGCATAACCCTGTCCACACATACATGTAGAAAAGTGATAAAGCATTAATGCATGTGATTAGCATAGTTTTGGCAAATGGTTGTGCCCCTTTAAAACATTTCACACATTTTGAACACCTAATGAACTGTACATGAAGATGAATATAAATAATAATTTTACTTTATCGCCTTTGGGTCCCCTTGGCCCTGACAATCCAGGCTGGCCTTGATGCCCCTAAATAAAAAAAATTAAATTAAATTCATTTGTTACCCTACTGTAATACAAATACAATATACTTCATTCTCAGCTTTATCATCTTCAGATAGTAAAAGAAATGTGTCTGTATGTGTGTGAGAAATATAATGTAAAACACAATTGAAAATTGAATCAGAACACACTATCCCAAATGTATGTTGATGTATGGTGATAAATCAAAGAATCACATCCTTATTGTTGATGATCATTTTGTTGTGTAGAATTTCCTGTACAATGCTGTCATTAAAAAAACTACAATGAACATCACCGGCATGCAGTAATTTTACTTCATAAGCCACTGATGAGTCATATGGGTGTGTCCACTGTGTGCAAATGTGAATATGAACAATTTTGTGCAAGCCTAACTCAATTATCCATGCAGGGTGTAATCCATTGCACCAGCCTGTGTCAACCAGCAGAGGGCGTGTGAGTTTAATCTCCCAACCCGACTTCTCCTCCTCTGCTTCAGCCCTCTCTTCTCTGACCCTCCTTCTCCTCCACTGCCTCTCCCCTCCCTTCCTACTATATTGTTTGTCTCTCTGTGCCACATATGGGTCTGTGTTCCATTTATAAAGCCTGAGTGGTAGATGTAAATGACTTCCCCCCTCCCCTCCTCACCTCCCCTCCCCTGGCCTTAATCAAATCAGCTCGGCAAACAAACTCAATTTGGCATGAGGACCCTTAGAAGCAAAAGGCCGTCTATGCCCTGACCAACTTGTATCACTGCACGGGCTGGGCACTGGTGCAATGAGTCTCATCACTTTCTGTCAAGAGTGCAGGATTTCTTTCTGCTGGTTTTAATTAGGCTCCATAAGAAGCAGCGAGTAGACGAAATGGATGTGAACCATAAAAATAAGAATGATAGTCTAAATGAATGAAGATACAATGATTGTACAATGGGTTAGTCACACTACCTAAGGTGTTGCTCAGGTTTAATGAATAGGTGGATAGGTGGACAAATAATTATGATATATATTTCAGTTTTAAACAGCTCCACAAGGCTGTGTGCTCAGTCCACTGCTCTTCACCCTGCTGACACATGACTGCGCACCAACCTACAGCTCCAACCACCTTGTGAAGTTTGCGGACGACACAACGCTCGTGGGGCTCATCACCAAGGGCGATAAGAACCACTACAGGAAAGAGGTTGAGCTCCTGACCACGTGGTGCAGAGACAACAACCTCCTGCTAAATGTTAGCAAGACCAAGGAGGTTATTGTCAATTTCCAGAGAGGCCACACCTGTCACCATCCGCTGACCATCGATGGCGCTGCGGTAGAGAGAGTGAGCAGCACCAAGTTCCTGGGGGTGCACATCAGTGAGGACCTCTCCTGGACTACCAACACCACATCACTGGTCAAGAAAGCACAACAGCGCCTCTACTTCCTGCACAAACTCAAGTGGGCAAGTGCCCCACCACACATCCTGACCACATTCTACAGAGGAACCATTGAAAGCATCCTTTCCAGCTGCATCACTGCGTGGGGCAGTAACTGCACCGACTACAACAGGAAAGCTCTACAATGCATTGTGAGAACAGCTGAGAGGATAGTTGGTGGACCACTCCCCTCCCTGCAAGACATCTACACCACCCGCCTCACCCACAAAGCCATCACAATTATCAACGATGCAACCCACCCTGCACACTGTCTGTTCAGCCTCCCGCCCTCTGGAAAGAGATACAGAAGTCTTCGCTCCCGCACCACCAGCAGAAGTCTCCGCTCCCAGCCAGCAGAACCACCAGACTGGCAGGAGTATAGGAAGACAGATTGGACTCTACTCCCCGTAAGTGCATCTGCACTTTATTGTTGTCAGCGTCTACGCATAGGACAAGTGTGAAACGTAATTTCGATTCCTTTGTATGTCAAGTACATTTGAAGAAATTGACAAATAAAACTGACTTTGATTTTGATCCAGCACTAAACAGCACCTCTAGGAGAAAGCTTCAAATTTGTTCTTTTATTAGTGGAAGAGTATGCAGACAAATTGTGAGCTATTGTGTCTTTTTATTGTGTCTTTTTAAGATGTCTTTTTTACATACTCTAGCGCTAAATAACTAAACTTCATAAGCCAAGAGAGGCGCTCCAAAGAGCACATCACTCACCCTTTGCCCTCTTATTCCCATGTTGGGGTGTTTGCCTCTGTGTGGATGGTAGGGTCTTGGTGGATGATAGGCTGAAAAAAAGGGGGCGTGTGCATTTTTATTATATCCTTAAGACTGACGATGATATAAATAATTAAAATCTAATTTCAGTTTCAGTCATTTCAGTTTATACAAACAAATGACCATAAACCCCCATAGAAAGTGTCCTAAATGCCATATTTAAACTTCAATATGTAGGTAACACAAAGATGACAACAATGTGGAGGGCAAACAAATGACTTTGCTTAGGAAATATCATTACTTGGGTTATTATTTAAAAAACGTCCCAAATAATCCATTTTTTTGGATAACATCCAAGCAGTCAGAGAGCACTCATCCTGAGCTTTACCTGGTGTCCTGACTGGGTGTTGCAGACAGTGCGCTGGCAATGGACTGCCACTCACAGATGGGATGCACTGATCCTGCTCAGGTTTTTCCCTGTCAGGTGACTTAGGTTGAGAAGGAGCCCTTGCTGATTTTTCCCAGCCTCTCTGCTGTTTGGGATCTCGGGTGACAACTGGTGATGCTGCGCTGGACTCACTGTCTGTTTGCTGGCTTTTAAAGGGAGCCTGTCGCTCCTCCAACTTAGGCAGCTCCACTGGTGGTTCCTGATCTATCCATCCAGTTGTGCTAGTGTCTGTTCGTAATGTGGGCGGAATAGACATTCCAGGATCAATATGTGTCTCTGACGTGGCTATCCCAGCTTGTTTCCCGCTGTCTGGGGGACCAGGTACTCCACTGGGCTTACCTGTTTCAAGCTGCACCTTCTCAGACACTACAGTAGTGCTATCTCCATCTGGTTTCCTCTGGTTTGAGCCTGCAGCCAAAGTTTCTGTAAGAGACACTTTCACAACAGCATCAGGTTTCAGACTCTTGGGTTTCAATTGGTCTGTTTCCCCTGCAAAATTTTTCGGCCTTTGGACAAAGCTGTTGTTTACAGCTAATGGCAGAGGGTCTATGGTGTGCCCAGCTGTGATCAAATTATTGCCCCTCTCAGGTTCTAGAATGTCTCTGGATCTATTCCCCTCTGAGGTGGTACTTTGTGTTTTGGGTGACAGTGGATGATTTTCCTTCCTGGCTGATTCATTGTTTGACTGGTTTGTCCCTTTTAGCGGTTCAACTCTGACAGACTTATTATTACCATTAGGAATAATGGTTGGTTCAGTAAGTTGTGCTGCCTGCCCCTTGGGAGATAAAATGGTAGACTCAAAAGAATCAGCTGCCTTAGCTCTGCTAGCATTTGATTTGGTTACTGAGACTCTTTCTTGAGCAGAGGGTGTGACTGTTTTGTTTGTGACACTTCCTTTTGGATGTGTGATGACCATCTGTGGGTATTTCTGTGGAGTCTCAGAAGAAGAAGAAAATGTATCCTTGAGTGTCTGTCCTCTGGAGGTTTTGTTGGGTTCTGCCAGTGGCTGCTCCCTAGTCCCATTAGTCTTTTGTGCTGCTCCTTTAGCCAGTGAGCTGTTTTGGCGGGAAGAGCCCTGCCACTGTCCTTTTTCGTTATTTAAAGCCAATATCTCACCTTGATTATTTGGTGTAAGACTACTTTCATTCTTTGGCTGTACCATTGACTTGAGTTGAGTTGTGTAAGTGGGTAATATACTCTCATTTGACGTTTTTTCCAATATTTTCAAATCATTCTTTTTGTGACTGACATTTAGCAAAGAGAACTTGGTTGGATTTTTCGGCTTGTGAGCAATGCTCCTCCTTTCTGTGGAACTATCCAGGCTGGGAAAGATCAGGCTATCAGTCCTGCCTACTGCCTCCTCAAAAGATCCAGAGGCTTCCTCCTTAAAGAAATGAAAACAAGCTGATAAAATAATATTGATCATACTAATAGCTAACACTGGAAAACTAACTACAGCGAAAAACTTACAGCAAATTACTTGTATACTTCTAGGGCTATCCACAATAGAGCTCATTTCATATTATATTCAGGAGAAGCTCTTCCTAAATGGTTTCAGTGATTTTTTAGAGAGTTCATTGTAAATTCTAAGATAAATAGGTGTAATACAGTTTTGTGATGTTTTTATACATTCTTTTTTTGTGCTTAGCTTTTTCCCCCTAAACAAAAAGTTTGACTAGATACATAGAAACATCTCACAATCCATGAGTATAAAGTCTACACAGAGAGTTTTTTGCCTCAAAGCAAAACTGTTTTTATCCTCTCATAAACCTCACACTCCCATGCAGACTGCTTCATGACCCAGTATTTCACCTGACAGTCAGATGCAGAAATGGCAGTAAATTTCCAGACTGCGCTGTAGTGAAAGCAGACTGCTGAGAAAAAAATCTACTAAAGCTGGTAATATAACTGTGCATGCAGTCTTTTCATTTTTTACGATTTAGCCCTGTGGTTTAATAAAGAACCCCATATAGTTGATGCATATAAAATACACATATTTGGACCTAAATAAAGTATTCACACCAGTTTGACTATAATGTAGTGTTTCAAACTAATGGTGAGTGCCAACCCCTCAGATCAGTTCAGCTTTGTGGTCGTGTTTGTGGTTGTGGTTGTGCCTACTTATACATTAATAATTTATTTGAAATAATATTAGCAGGAAAATATGTTTATATATGTTTATATGTTTAGTTAAATAGTTTCTCTCACCTGAGAGTTTGACTCTTGGAAACAAGTGGAATTGTAAAGCTCACAGTAGAACTTGACTGCAGAAGGGTCCCCCAAAACAAAAATCATCTGCTGTATGGTACTCTATAAATGAGCCAGAGAAACATGAGAGAGGCAAAAATGTGTGCAAATCATACTACTCATACAAATAATAAGGGAAACCCACTACCTAACCCTTTCATATATTGATTCAACCTTCTTTCTACTTCTAAATAGTATTCTTTTTTTTTCTTTTTTTTTAGCAGATAAATAGCTTATAGAAAAGGAAGAAATATAGCCAGATTAGCCAGAAGTGGAGGCCAGTTTTTCTGCTTTACATTGTCTCTAAACCCAGTTTATAAACTTTACAAAATGAACATAAATATGTGTAAAGAATTAAACAACACAAAATTTGGGCACTGTGTGTGTGAAACAACGTTTCACACACACATAGGCATTAGAGAAAAATGACTACAATACTGATGAGAAAGTTTGATTGAAAGCAGCTCATTTAGTAAATGTCTGAAAGCTTGATATAGGCTCGACCATTGGTTTCAGATGTATCAGAGGGTTGTTAATGAGTACGCACATGAAAGACAAGGACAAGTAAAGAAGCATTTCTCTCAGTATGCAAAACATGAAGATTAGCAAGACAACAGATGGTAATTCCACCACAGAGAGACTCAAAGGGAATATCTTTGCTGAATAAAAATACTCCTAACCCCACAGGCAGAAGAAGCACAGTGATGAAAATAATGTCGACAACCTGGACAATTTGAAACACTATTCTCAAGTGGGATATGTATTTTTTACTATGTTGACTTGAATGTTGTACAATAAAGGTTTCTAGGCCAGGGTTGAAACCATTTCAACTTGAAGTTTGTTTTGTCTCATATTTGAATAAATCATTTTATTTTGCAATAATCTACAAAAACAAGATTAAAAATGATGTTGTACATTGTAGGTACATACATAATAATACTGGACATAAAAACTCATGCTGCCACATAGTTGGCATGCCGGACAACATCAAGGTAAAGCAGCTCAGACCCTGTCAACGGCACTGTGTCCATGGAAACCCCTCATCTGGCTCCCTGGCATCCTCAAAGTGCAAATGCAGTGACAAGGCGTCGCTTTCACGTGGCAGGTTATTTGCCTTTCACATGAGGCTCTCAAACCTTCCCTAGACCTTCCATTAAAGACCTTGTGTTGCAGAGGCGGGGCATACGTTTGAGATTTTAGCTGCAGTAAGGATACTATTGGGATAGGACCACTTTGTTAACGACTCAGCTAAAATTAGAGCAAAATAGGCTAAATGATATCCAAGGAGGCACTCATAAAAACAAACCCAGAAAAAAGGAGTGGGAGAAAACAGTCAGGGAGAAGAGGAAAAATGAATGAAAGAAAGAAGAAAAGAGAGAGATTGTGTAGTAGCAGACATTACATAACCATCAAAACCAGCCAATTATACTGCTAAGGAACCACAGCGGCACATTTGGCCGAAATGCTACAGTATACAGGGACATTGAAAAAATTTGGATTTAGATAAATTATAATTATATTAACAGGGCAAGGCAGGGCAGAGCAGAGCAGTTGTAAAGGTGGTGTTACATTTAAAGACACACACACACACACACACATATATATATATATATACACACACACACACACACACACACACACACACACATTCGTAGTCCATGCTACAATTAAAGCCTTTTGTCTAGCTGCTTGGCTCAGGGCCATCAGGGACATTTTTTAATTTCCTTCCTCCAGCCGGGCTGTGCACCTGCTTTTTTGCGGATAGCTAGATGCTTGGGACTGATTTATGAGCCCTGTCCTGGGATTGTGAAAACTTGTCCTCTCGCTCATCCGCTCGCAGGCAGATGCCAAAAGGCCCTGGGCTTGATCCCTGGCCCTCCTGATTCTCTGCATGAGCGTACTGCTCAAACCGCAGGAAGGTGGTGGCTACAGGGGCCCTGGGGACCCCGTCCCCACAGGTTGCTACATGCCCACGGCAGCAGACAGGCTGTCAAGCGAAAAGGTCTGAACTTATTAGGAAGGACAATAGGGGAGAGCTGGAGTTTGTTTTGGTTGGTTGACAGGGAGAACAGAACCACATCTCATTATTGGTCATAGCAGACATAGCCACACAATATAGTTCCTAAAAGTCCTGTGTTGGACCCAAAACTTTATCTCAGAATTATAATCTGTAAATCAATAAATATGAGTCAGTACAACTGTCTGTTAATATAAAGAGAGCACTAGTGGTTCTAAACAAGAATTAAGAAACAAACAAAGAAAGAAACAAAATAATCTGCACTTACACAGCAGAAGAAAAGCAGGATTGCATTGGGGCTATGCATGGCTGCAGTGAGACAGGTAGGCTGAAGTCCTTTGTATCTCTCTGTCTGTTTAGCTGTCTATCTCCGGGGCTACGTGACAACTCTGCGCCAGGTGAAGTGCACCCAGCTCGTGCTAAACCAGAACAGACCCTGGAAGGCAGCCAGTGCTGGGCAGTCTCTCTAGTTTGGAGCCCATAACAGTGCAGTTGAGGGAGAGACCTGGAAAGTATCCACCAAAAATCAAGTCACAAAAGAAAAAAAAAAAAAATCCTTTAGATAGCAATACTAACGTGTTTCTTGTTAATGTCCACAAAGGAGATTGTCATCCAGTCTTTTTTAGGTTTAAGTCTATTTGGGTTTCTAGACACAGAGATATTGTTTGTTGTCAGTAAATATAAAATTATAATTTTGAGAGGTGTTTTGAAGGGAACAGCACTGGGAAAAGAGTATTTATATATATCATGCAGAGGCAACTGTGGTGACGTGGGTTGAGGAATGGTCATCATGTCTCAAGCCCAAAGACCACCCACAAACTTGTGTGCTAAACATACCCTGCCCCCCCCCCCCCCATGATCAAACATTCTAGGATAGGGATGGCATTATATTAGAAACTGCCAGTAACTGGTCTTCAATCAGATACTATTTTACTGATGAAATTTTAGAGACTCAAACCAACCATCTTTTAGAGAATTCAAACCAACGAGCTCATTAATTCTGTGAGGGTATGATGAGACACAATTTTAATGGAAAATATAATTTGATCTATGGGTTTGCTAAATTCTCCCACTAGCTACACATCTCCAGCACTATTTAATTGCTTCCCTAATCTTATACACCTTGCTGACAAGATCAGTGAATCAGATGGGCCCTAGCAAGTGTAATTAGCATGCACAGTAGAACTCACACTCAAGTCTACTACAAATACTACATATTCTTCACTATTCCTTACATACTTAGCCTTGATGATTACAACATCTGCAGATTCTGCACCACCCCCTTTCCTTCGTTGCTACACCCTAGCCTTTGTTGTCCAGCGGGCCTGAGACCTGGGGCCCATGTGAGAAATGTAGCACTGGGTTCCAAAAGCCCAGACTTGACTTACGGTAAAGGGCGAGGAGTAGGGTGGGGCTATGTGGCTCCACCCTGGAACGCGATCCCGGCTGAGGAGATGACAGGGTCCCTGGTAGTTCCTTCAGGGAAGTCCTTCCAGCAGACAACAGTCCAACCCCTTCAGTCTGGACAGAGAGATGGACAGGGCCGGTCGGTGCTATGGCTCCGCCACAGAACAGGGGGCCCACATGTGGTTGAGAGAAAACGAGAGAGGTGTGACAGGAAAAAGTCCTGCGGCCTGTGTGATGTATGACGTGATGTGAACGCAGCACTTTATGTGGGTCAAAGGGTCTCAGTGAGAGACACTATCCTGCATCTAGTGAGCCTGTGTTTGGGAAAAAATAAACCGGTTGCTGGGATACTCACAGACAGTTACAGCCTATGTGCCAAGATGCAATACTGTAAATTTGCAATACATTTCAATGTCTGAAATTATTTACAGTATAGTGACTCCTATTTCATGAACATCTTGTTGTTACAGTATACCCCCCCCCCCCCCCTTGCAGTTTGCTAGTATTTAACTGTTTTGTCTTAGATTTGTTGTCTACATTCCTTTGTAAGGGATTTTGTTTCACTAAGTTTGAGGTAGCTATTATAGAGGTAAAACTTTATAAATCCTACATCATATAAAAACGCCTACAATTAAACCCTGTGTGAGTAATTAATAACAGTAAGCTGCCGTGGCTGGTCTTTGCTCTACTAGTTGCATCTCACAGGCACAGCCTGGGATGAGAAAATGAAGTGCTGTGGGGGTCAGATGTAAATGTCAGATGAGAAATTGCACAACATTGGCCTTTTTATAGGACATAATGTTAAGACCAGAGGGCACAATAAAAGCATGCAATAAAAGCTCTGTCTATGCAATCTCATGAAAGATAGAGATTGTACTATGATTTTATGAGGCTAATATAACATTTGGAAAGATCTAAAGTCAATACATATGGACTAATAACTAATGCAACTTGTTAAGTTTCTATACACATACCATGGTTGCTATGGTGATGGCGCTGTACGATGGCTGCCGTTAGCCGTACCTCCACTTCATTTTTCGCCCTCTCTGGGCTTTTTATGTTGTTCTTTTTCGTTTCTGGCTCTGTGCTGTGCCCTGCAGGTGACCTTGAATGTGGTTGTCGCTTTTTTTTGTTCGGCGGAGTTGGAGGAGCTTGTTGGTGTTGGTTTTTTTTTTTTTTTTTTTTTTTTTTTTGTGTGTGTGTTTGCTATGATGCGTTCCGACCGGCCGTCGTTCTCTCTGTCTGCCCTGCCATCTTTGTCTGCGGAGCTTGGAGGAGGTCAGGCGGAGACCCGTCGTGAGTGTTGGATGTGGAGGGCTGCGGAGGTTGCCTGTGGAGTGGAGGACGGGAACTCACGGGAGGCCCGTGTTTGGAGGAGGGCAGCGCTGCCTGCAGATCGGCTGCTGTCCAGTGGTCTCCGACGCGATGTCGTCCCCCACTTGGTGTCGCTCCTGTGTCCCGGCTTCGGCTGTGAATCCACGACCTCAAAGTCATCTCAGCTCGCCTTCTGCATGGATCCTGAGTCCTGTTTGTTTGTATGGACTGTTTATGTACAGTGGCTAAATGGCAATGGCTATTTATTTTGTTTTCTTCTTTCCCTTTATTTAATCTTCTCTTCAATGCAATTTCACTGCATGTTTTGCGTTAGTGACTCATGTATGTGACAAAAAACTCCTTGAATCCTTGAATGGTACACATTTATGTGTGTCTGTTTATTGCTAATGAGTTCCCTTTCGTTGGTGTTCATGCTGTAACATGTATATATTCTGTTAGTATGACGATGACCATTATTTTGCAAGATGTTTTTTCATTCTTTTATCTGTGTCTGACTTCTGGCAGATCTGTAGCTGTTTTTTTTTGCTTGTAATGTAATTGCTAATTTCCAACAATTAGCAACTATGGTTGTCAGAGACACATGCCAAAGCAACAAAGGCCACACCTCAACATCCTGGACCATAGAGATGCTATATGGGTCAGGTTCAATTCAATTCAATTCAATTTTATTTATATAGCGCATTTTTACAAAAGGCATGTCACAAAGCGCTTAACACAAGAGGCCCAATGAGCAACAGGGGCAAGGAAAAACTCCCTAGCAGCGTTTTTTGTTTTTACTTGTTATGGTAGAGGAAGAAGCAGCCATTGTCCAATCAGGCTTCAAGACTGCCACCATCATACCTGTGCCAAAGAAATCATCCCCAGCCTGCTTCAATGAATACCGCCCTGTGGCACTGACACCCATCATCATGAAGTGCTTTGAACGACTAGTCATGTCACACATCAAATCCACCCTGCCTACCAACCTGGACCCATACCAGTTCGCATACAGAGCGAAACGATCCACAGAATATGCAATCTGCTCTGCCCTCCACCCAGCCCTAACTCACCTGGACAAGAAAGACTCATATGTGAGAATGCTGTTCATAGACTTCAGTTCAGCATTCAACACCATTATACCACAACAACTCATCTGCAAACTGGACAAACTGGGCCTCAGCACCTCCCTTTGCAACTGGCTGCTGGATTTCCTCAGCCAGAGGCCTCAAGCGGTGCGTGTGGGCAACAACGTCTCTAACAGCATCACCCTGAGCACAGGGGCTCCACAAGGCTGTGTGCTCAGTCCGCTGCTCTTCACCCTGCTGACACATGACTGCACACCAACCTACAGCTCCAACCACCTGGTGAAGTTTGCGGACGACACAACGCTGGTGGGGCTCATCACCAAGGGAGATGAGACCCACTACAGGAAAGAGGTTGAGCTCCTGACCACGTGGTGCAGAGGCAACAATCTCCTGCTAAATGTTAGCAAGACCAAGGAGGTTATTGTCAACTTCCAGAGAGGCCACACCTGTCACCATCCGCTGACCATCGACGGCGCTGCGGTAGAGAGAGTGAGCAGCACCAAGTTCCTGGGGGTGCACATCAGTGAGGACCTCTCCTGGACTACCAACACCACATCACTGGCCAAGAAAGCACAACAGCGCCTCTACTTCATGCGCAAACTCAAGCGTGCAAGCGCCCCACCACACATCCTGACCACATTCTACAGAGGAACCATTGAAAGCATCCTCTCCAGCTGCATCACTGTTTGGGGCGGTAGCTGCTCTGACTACAACAGAAAAGCTCTACAACGCATCGTGAGAACAGCTGAGAGGATAGTTGGCGGACCACTCCCATCCCTGCAAGACATCTACACCACCCGCCTCACCCGCAAAGCCATCACAATTGTCAACGATGCAACCCACCCCGCACACTGTCTGTTCAGCCTCCTGCCATCTGGAAAGAGATACAGAAGTCTCCACTCCCGCACCACCAGGCTCACCAACAGCTTCATCCACCAGGCTGTGAGACTGCTGAACTCTCTCCCCTCCTGGCTCCCAGCCAGCGGAACCACCAGACTGGCAGGAGTATAGGAAGACAGATTGGACTCTACACCCCATCTACACCCCATCTACACCCCCTCCCCACACACACACACACACTCACCAACAAGGAAATAAACACTCTGAACCAAAAAACCAAACAACACTCTGGACTGAAAATAACTATAACTACCTCTGAATTGCAACTGCACACACCTGCTGCTATATATTCTAGTATTCTTCTTACCACTATTTATACCACTTTTTACCACTATTTATATTTGATACTACTGCTGCTAAAATCTTGTGTTGCACTAAGACAACAAAGAACACTGCTAGAACACTTACTTTGTTATGTCGTGTCTTATATATACTGTGTGTCACCTAAGTATAATGCCTTAAGCCTACTTGCACTTTTTTTTTACTTAACAGTACCTTATTGTTTAAATTGTTTTCTTGTTGTGCATCTGCACTTTATTGTTGTCAACGTCTACGCATGGGACAAGTGTGAAACGTAATTTCGATTCCTTTGTATGTCAAGTATATGTGAAGAAATTGACAAATAAAACTGACTTGACTTGACTTGACTTGAAAGAAACCTTGGGCAGTTCCGACGGCTCAAGGGGCTAACCCAACTGCCTAGGGCAGGTTTTCAGTCTCTCAGATGGCGGGTAGTCCACTATTATTCCATTAGATATACGTTACAAGAACATTGTGGTAAATAAAGTAATATAGGAGTCCCATTAGAATCCCAGGATATAGTCCCATGTCATTAGGCACAGTCAAGCCAGGGGCCAGCTAGAGGCTGTATCGATCATGTAAGGGTCATCTGTGAAGCTGAAGGTAGACCGCCCAGGAAGCCAGAGATGCAGGATCAGGCAGTGGAAGGCAGGGGTGACCCTCAGCAGGGAGGCAGTGGCATGGACAGTGGAGTGGGTTGAGGACCATTCAGGAGTGCCGCCGGATCACGTTGGAAGAAGGTCCCAGGAGAACCCAGGAGGTGCAGGCGCAGGCAGTGGAAGGCAGTGATGACTCACGGCAGGGTGGTAATGGCATGGAAAATCAGAGAGGAGATGAGTTAGAACAGTCTCCATCAGATTTCAGAGAATGTGAGTTACATTGCATGTGAAACCATATACAGATGTTGGCTAAGTGAAGAGAGAGAAGTAAGTGGAGAGGAAAAGAGAGGAGGAGAAAGAATAGTGAAAACTGTACGGGTTAACAGATGGGTGGATTGTGGCGGCATTAAACTATAGCAGCATAACTAAGGTATGATGTATAACAAGCCAACACCACCAAAGGAAATGGTCAGTGGCCACCGAGCCCTGGACGGGAGCTTACAGCAGAGGCAGTCCTTTCCAATAATACCCTGAGGTGTGGCTTACCATACACCATCCCTAACTAAAGGGGTCAGTAAATAGAAAAGTTTTGAGTCTAGACTTAAAGGTGTTGAGAGCGTCAGGTGACAACAGGTCCAGTATCTTCAGCAGAGACACCTGAGAAAAGCAAGCATAAGTTCAACCTTACATGTATATGGGTTAAAGGTATATGGAGAAAACCTAAAAAATGTGTAAGAGAATTGTAAATTTTCAGTCTCTATTTAAATGTATGGCAGCTGTGTGCTCTGCTTGTGTGAAAGACGGACCAACACTCACCACCTCATAAATCCACACAATTTAAGACAGTCTCTGGTTCTGAAAATATGTTGCTAACGTGAGACACCTGAGTCTCATCAGAGGTGCGAGAGTAAGTCTTGGGAAATGGGGAAATAAAACTGGGGCTATGCCACTGCTCTGTCCTAATTTGCCAGATGGGTACTGTTTCCTCTGTATCTTACACACACACACACTCATCTGTTTTCCCACAGCCACTGAGGAGCTGTTAGGAACTGTAGTAATGGAAACAGGTTGCAGACTGAATTGAGCACTTGGCTATGAACAGCATGGAGATCAAAAGCTTCTGGAACAGCACGGTGGTTTGAAACACTTCCTGACAGCGTGTGGAATCAGAGAAGATTCTTCACTTCTGTAAGAAACACAAAGAAACATACAGCACGCAGGAGAAACCCACATGTTGTCAAGCAACAAACTGTGATGGGGGACAGTAGTGTCACTAATGACATGATCAAGGCAGTAGAGGTCATCTTCACAAAACTGTTTTCATGATGCTTTGATTTCAGCTGTACAATATGCATAACATCTATCCTGTGGTTACACTACAAAGTCCACCAACACTTTGAAGCTGGGGAAATAATGGCAGTTTAGGGCCATACAGTGCAAAGACAGTCTAAATGAAGTCCTTATCTTTTCATGGGAGAGATACAAGCCTTCAGCCCCCTACCACCCAACTACCTACTGAGAGTCAGTGTCCGTGGGGAATGTGATGTGCAACTGATACACCATAGGGCACGTGATCTGCCACTAAACCTGCACACCAATGGCCCTCTCTATATCCACATATAAGAGTATCTTTCTTGACACACTGAAAGAGCCTGATTCCTGTTTGATCTGGATCCATGGTGCTTATTTTCACATTGTCCTACTTCTCTACTCACAGTCCATGGAATGTCCCTCTGAAGATAGAGCTCTAGGAGTAACCGAGGCTACCCTAGAGTATATCTAAACACAAAACCTTTTGTTAGCTATGAATACCAACAAAACATAGAGACAGTTAAAGATCTTTTAATCTGACAAAAACAACAACGAAGAAAAAAACTACATCTGCACAGCTGGTTAGTCACATTTTTATTAAAGAGTTTTTTTTGTTATGATTTTGCTGTGGCTGTTTTTGACAGATACTGTAAGCAAACAAGTCTCCATTCACAAAACAAAGTGAAATCATGTTAAGATAGGCATCTATATGGAAATAGAAACAGGTCAATAAATAGGACATTTCCCTGGCATATTTATATATACTACATATGTAAAAACCAGTACTTCTTCTATACCAGAGGATCAGGTGCAACATCAACCCTTTAATTCATATGGTTCACAGAACAGCGACCCACACAGACCAGAGAGACATGTACCAAATACAGCCTATTCAGATTTCAGAAAACATGTCAAAGGAACAAGCTACAACACAATACATGAAATACTGAATTCTTTTCGTATTTTTTTTGTTGTTAAATGGAAAAAATAACATTTGTTTTTGAAAAAAAATCTGAATTTTGATGCTGCAGTTTAGGTTGATTTTTAGTTCTGAAACAGAAGTTATGGTAAACATCCTCAAAGATAGGATATAACCAAAATACTGCCACTGTTTTTTTTTTCATATGAAAAATAAAAACAGCATCTCTTTTTTTGACATCTTTCTGTAAAGCGTGTGAAATGTAATTAACCAAGATGACAAGACTCATAGTCATAGCCATGTAGTACACTGCCATCTATGCTACATGTAGTGGGGAGAAACTACATTACCCAACACTCAGTTGTTCCACAAATTAGACCTGACATATCACTGGCCATCCTAAATCCAGATTGACAGTCCCCCTACGCTGTCCTCTGCAATACAAATGCTGCTTCTGGGTCAACAGCGTACATTCACATTCTAACAAACGGCTACATCTTCTGGACACGGAGCACAACATGAGTCTAACCCCATATTTGGACCAAGGTGCTCAGCGTGAATGAATGTTAACCATTGCTGAGTAGTAGTGGTATTTACGAAATACCTGCATGCAAAAAAGGTGGTTACTACAATGATATATGAATGAGGGATTGAGAGAAAATAGGCATGATCCTATAATGCATGGACAAAAAGGACACACTATTGGGTCTGCCATTAGTTGGCCCGAGGGAGAAGGAATGTTCTGCGTCATGGCTTTTCTATTTACAGAAGACTGGAAACTCAGAGTGGCTTCTGACAAGTGTCTCTTTTCCAGAAATCCACAACACTGACATGTTTACATATGGTACAAGAGCTATGGCTGCCGCTCTGTGAGGCTCTAGCATTCAAGGCCAGAACACTTATTAGGGTCATGCACAATCTAGTCAAAAGACATTTCCTACGGCCACCAGTCTGTTTCCTTACACACACTAGACTCCACCAGCACACAACCTGTGAACTGCCTTCGGTTCATATTTAATTAAAGGGTTGTTTCCTAATGACAATGTTTCTTTTCTCTTGCAGGCTTTTCAAAATGCACAGAGGTTTTTTTTCCCCATCCAACGGTGTTGTTTGCCTTTTGTCACACATTGAGAGAAATAACAGTAATGATTACAATGACTCTGACAACAGAGACGCACATACATTTCCACATCACCCACCACTTCAAACCCACTTACTATTCCATTCTTATTCCTAGTCTGTGCTGCCAGATCTTTAGTAGGTAGTCAGGTGCTCAGTAGAGGACGTTTGGTCAGGAGCTGTTTCTGTGTGAAGTGAACACCCATGTACAGTTACAGCAATGAAAGCTTTGAGCGAAAGTTCTACCAGGAAGACTCTATCGTTACGTCATCAATTGCTTGCCCAATCAAATGAACTCACCTGTCTTATAGACCCTCCTGACAGGTACGCCCTTGTTGTTTCAGACTCAGCGCTCGAAATTCCCTCCTCCCTCCCCACCACCGCCAGATGGGTCCCTGTCCTCTGTCCAGGGGGAAGGCTCCGCCCCTGCCAGCTTTAACCAGGCAGGATCTGCTGAGTCCGGATACGTGAAATCCTGGACCATGGACGGGGCCTATGCCAACCACTGTTACCTATTTTGCTTGTAACCAAATCAGCTATCTGATTAAATATTTGTTCATCATTTTATTCTCTGAGTCTTAATGGGAGAACTTTCTTTTTTGGACCTACCCACAGTAGGCATTCACACATCGTCTACCCACAAACCTTTCACAGAGTGAGCAACAGGTGCTAAAAAAGTCATCCAACAGATATGGATGACAGCAAAAAATTGCATGTATTGTATGTTTTAATGTGATTAGCTACAAACGGAAACAAGAACTACATTATGCTACAGAGCTCTCACCACTCATGTCCACCTAAAGAATCATGGACCACAGCTAACATTTTTATGGACTTCTAGCCTAGCGATTTTGCAGTAGTGGGCTGGTTTGGAGTTTTCCCTCACCCTCACCTGAAAGAGTTTGAAAGCCTGAGAAGGATTGTTGCCGAGGGGTGACGCGGAGTCTTGATAAAAGCAAAGCGTCTGGAAAAAACAAAGCCCTCGGGGCTGCTGTGTTTGATGTGTTTGATGTAGTGGAGATCAGCGTGTTTACGTCACATTACACCACGTTCTCAGTCCTTGATCTTAAAGAGGGAATGATGATGTCCACCCTGGTTCTGGCCAAGGTGACAAGGTCTGGATTACCTTCCTCATACCGGTGCGCTCCACATTGCCCCAGCTTGAGGGAAACTTTTGATGCCCAAAGAACACACCTGTACAGCAAGGAAACCACATTGAAACGAATTACATTTTTTCTTCCCTTCAGTACTGTTCTTTGAGCAGCAGGACTGAAACCTGCGTCTGCTCCCTTGCCCCCTGCCCTATTTTTTACGCAGGTCAGGTACGGGTTGCAGTTTTTTGCCGAATGAAACTCAGTCCCCCCACACAGAACACTGAACATATTGAAACACACGGTTGAAGTCTAGCTAGCTATGACCCAAGCTCCTCCCTCTGGCCTCTCCATGTCTCCATCTGCCTCTGTGTCTCCGTCCCCTCTTTCGTCTCAGGGTTCACCTGTCCCTCGATCCTCCCGGACCAACACGCGTATGCTCCCTACGGTCCTAGCAGCGGTCGTCCTCGTCGGTGTCGCTCAGCAGGTCGCAGGCGGTGCTGGAGGAGGCCTGGCCCAGGCGCTTGCGGAAGTGGCCGTTGGGCACCTGCCAGGTGTGGCGCAGCTGCGGTGCCGAACTGATGGCGTTGGCGCGGCCCAGGCTGGTGGCCATGGCCGCCTCGAAGGTGAGAGTTTCCTCCGGGCCCGCCGCATCCAGGCTCTGGAGCTCTTCGTGGAGGGCCAGGTATGGCTCTGAGATGTAGCGCTGGGGGGACGAGTGCAGGGTGCCCGCCGCTGGCGCCGGAGCTGAGAGACCCACAGAGCCCAGAGAGGGGCCCAGAGTAGGGCTGGGCCCCGTACTCAGCCTGGGCTCCTTGGCCTCTTCCTCCTGAGGTCCTGTCTGAGTCCTGGGGTGGGTCTCGGCGGTGGCTGGAGGGGGTAGCTGTGCCCGACACACCAGGGGGGAGTAGGATATGTGCGGCCGGGGCCGAGAGGGCGTCTGGGGCAGCTGGCGGCGTCCGCGCGGGGTGCTGTTCTCTGAGTTGGACAGGTTGGGGCTGGCAGAGTCTAGCCCCTAAAGCACATGGACCACAAAGTGGAGTGGTCAAACTCAACACTAGAGGCAAGGCAAATATTTTTGGTGTCAAAGGTCAACAGGTTCATTCAATAGCTCACCTGTTTTAGTGGAGAGCGCACCCGGCCCTCACTGGGAGAGCGGGACTGCTTGCGCTCCCGTGACGGGTGCTGGCTGCGCTCCTCGGAGTTGCAGCGAGACACGTCGGGGGAGAGGAGGTGTCGGCGCTCCTTAGAACGTCCCCTCTCCTTGTCCAGCTGGTCCCTGTGGTTAGACCTGGCCCCTGCAAAAGCACAAACATGTGGACATATAAGTAGCAGGGACAAATAAAACAAAAACCTTTGATAATATTGATAAAAGGTACCATGTATAATGTTACAACATTACAACATGTTCAGTCCCTTATAACTAAACACTCAGACTGGATGGCCTGGGTGACCAAGAATCTTTGCAGACATACGTACAACATTACATAACTCAACAGAAAATAAGTTCATCCGTCACAACAAAACAAGTGTGAACCCAATATGACTTTGGCAGAGACAGAGGAATAAGAGGAGGAGGAAGAAGAGGGGAGACCTCTGAAGCTGCGTTGACGTGGTCTGTGCAGCTGGTCGGGGCTGACTCTCTCCAGAGCGTACTCTTCCTGCCACAGGTCATTCACACACTGGTCCCCAATAGTGGAAAAGGAGCGCTTCATCATAGAGCTCTCTGCGGGCACCTACCACACACGCACACACACAGAGGTATTTATAGACACATTGAAATGAATATTTTACATGTGTCTTAGAATGGCTCATGAAGACAAACTAAAAACACAATTGTAAAAACACACGTGTACTGTACATTACACACACCAACAGATACACCAACAAACACACAAAGGAAGACACACTGACTTGAATTTACAAACACTAATGAGTGAACAGCAACATGACGTCAACTTGTCTGACGAGATATCATTTTTGTGGAGATTTTCAAGCAAATTTCTCCACAGCAGCTCCAGGGATTAGCAGAAAAAAAAACTGCTAGTCATCCAACTAGCATGTAGCATAAAAGTAGCATCTTTTATGACATTACTAGGAGCCCCCAGACTAAAAGGTGTGAACACATTCATATGCTCAGAACCAAGCTGCTTGTTAACTTGGCTTTAGAAAACAAACATTGGCCATTTCACAATATTCCATTGTAATTCTTGACCCTGCTCCAAGCAGCTTGTCCCTCAGCACAAAACACATCCAGTAAAACATCATTTCAACACTTCAAACAGCTGTCTCTCTCTTTGTCCCTCTCTGTCTCTTCTCACAAAGGAGACAGTTCTCCTTCAGTACTGACAGCTTCTTCCGCACAGCAACAAGAAAACGAAAAGTACATCCACATAATGCACTGCCGTGCTGTCCAGCCATTGTAGAATCCGCTTCAGCACTGGCCGGCCAACCCGGGTGGTCTCAAACAGCCCAGCAAAGCCAGGAGAGGAGAACTTATAGCTGCTGTACCTGTGGTTCAATAGCCAGCCGCGGCATCGAGGAGGCCCGGATAGACACAGCCCGGCCAGGCACCTCGAGCGGCGAGCCCTGCCTGCTAGTGGGGCAAAGGATGGGATTAAAGTCTTTGCTCTCCGGCACCTAGGCAGTCAGAGGAGACAAGAGAGAGGAGGAAGAGAGACAAGAGAGGAAAGAAAGAAAGAGAGAGAGAGACAGTGGATTTCCAGTGGGTGAAAGATGGAAGGCGAGACAGAGTCGTGACAACACTCTCTGTCGCCAGCAGGGGGCAGTGTTCTCAGGGATGTCGTTGGTCATGAGACTCGATCTCAACTGTGGCCGCTTGATAGGATCCTGTCCTGGCCTCAGGAAGAGCTTTGTGTGGGTTCTGTGTCAGGGGTTTTGGGTGGGCGGGGCCAAAGCACAGCAGCAGGTGGGAGATGCAGCGGGTGTGGAAGGCCACAAGCAGAAAGGAACACCAGGAGTGGAACACCACGAGCAGAAAACAGAGGGTCAAAGCTTGGAATGAAGCTAGAGAGAACTCTGAAGGGTTTTGAGGGGAGATGTCACATTAAGGGGAGGAGGGGAAATTAAAATAAAACTATGAAAACTCATCTAGAACTCTTACCTTTGTCTGTACATACAAATGATTCATACATTCATACACCTACAGCCATTTCACTTAAGACAATGCTTGTTGTCCACTTATGCAACTGATATCAATTGAAAAGAAACATGCATGAAAATATCTACAACACACATTCTTGACCATTGTGATAATGGCCAAGAGCACAAAGTACATATTAAAGCAAATTAACAGTGAAACTTACACAGCATTCGGTAACAAACTACAGCAAAGCTCACATAGTGAGTTTATGCCTTAGAGTCATTCCATGTAATAGGAGCCAAGTCTGAGATATAATGGAGAAAAACAAACAGAGAAAAACAAACAAAAGAGCAAAGGGGGATGCTCCTGAAAAGCCCATCTCACAGCTGTCTCCCTGGAAAAAGACAACCCCCAAAACAAGCCAGAAGAGTCTGTGTTTGCACAACACAGATGTGCCAGATAGAGACATTCTACAGAAGTGAAACTCATAAAGACATCTGGCGCTATTCTTTCTGGTGGTTTTCGAGGGGAGACACCTAAGCACCTCTGACAAGGCTTTATTTGAGTCTGTTGACGGATCTCCAACTCACTCAACACATCTCATGGACCACCCCAAAGCACACTCAAACAAAAAAGGGCTGCACTTCACTAAGCCCTATGGAGCAGTTGGTAAAAACGAAACCTAAGGGAAATCACATGGAACAAATAAACATACACACACAGAGAAACAGAGCTCAAAAGTAGTGTGTGCCATTCCAGTAAGAGGATGTCTTAAAGGAATGGTGGATTGGTGTGAATGCTGTGAGGGCATGAGGGCATGCAGGGTGTGGTCGTATATGGGGGCGCCTTCACTGGTACAAATGGGGAAGAGAAACACAAAATACACACAAATGGTAGTCATTCTCAGGCTGGGGATCAGCAGGAGGTGTGTGTGTGTATGTTGGGGGGAGGGAGGGGTCCACATCTCGATTTGTTTATGTGGTTTGCATGATTGCCCTTCCTAATGAGCACAGGAAGTAATTAAACCAGAGGCTACAACAAAGCGTGGGAGTTTTTTTTTTTTTTTTTTTGTTTTTTTTTTAAATGTTTGGGTTGTCTGCCTGCCATTTGAAAACTAACAAACAAACTAACAAAGAAACAAAGCAAAAATTATTTAGAATATCTGGAGATGTTCTGGGGCAACAATTTTGTTTGCTAATCAAACTTTTTCCTTCTTAAGCCTTGAGCCTGGTATGCAGTCGTCCAACTCTGTAAACATGCAGCCACGCAGTATTAACATAGAGGCGTGTCCGAGTGAGACAGCCATAAATTGTCACAGTAGGGCAGTCATAAACACAAAAATTGTTTAAGCTATGTATGCTTACAGTTTTTTATTTTGAAAATACATGACAAATCATTTATGCAGATATCTGTGTCTGACTGCACAGCAACAGGTGATTATTTTCCTTTTTATTTTCCTTTTTATTTATTATAGACCACAATTCATTATTTTATGTAAATATTTAAAGAATATTCCTCTTCTATTTACCGCTAGTATATTATCACAATGTATTGTTTACTGCTTTTTACAATAAGAGAAAATTAATATTAGGCAGAATTAAATTAAAGTACAACACAGCTCAAATTGTTCATGTGCCCCCCTGTAAAAATGAAATGCCCACCTCTGCTTAGGGGGAAAACAGTTGCGTTACAGTCCTACAGAAGTGCCTTTAAAAGCTTTTCTACAATATTAGTAACAAATCAAGATAACTTAAAAATGGGTTAAAATCAGTGACATCAATCTAGGACATCAGTTGTTCGGTATGAGAGTTCTTCGTTATGACAGTAAAGCAACCGAGCACTACCTTCTGTTCCAGAATAAATGCCTAAACTATTTCTGATACATATTTTTGGCAACAAATGAAATTACAGTTATACCATGCCAGCTGAATCTACTCCAGTAGAAGTCGCTGTATCATTTGTAAGGACAACTGACATTGTGTTGTGTTATCTAGCTTGGTGGAGATGGATGCTCTGTGTTTGGACTCAGATGGTCAGGACTGATGGATGTGACATATCTTTTTTAACAGTAAGTGGGGCACTGGTGGGGCACTGGTGGTGACGCTTTGACATGTCTCCTCGGACAAGACCTTGACAATGACAGGAACACATAGTGATTGCCCATCAAATCATCCATGACAAATTAAACATGAGAACCCGCCCACACTCAGAAGCTTGACCACCCCTTAACCCAGGAAGCATCTGTGTGTAGAATGGTCAATGTGTTCTAGCTTTCTTCTAACAATATACACAATACTGCTAGATCAAGCTCACATTTGCTGATGAGATAATGTTTCAGATATTTTTTTATCTGTTAATAAACTTTATCATTACTATAAATTAGATGTTAGACACTACTAACGCACATTTTTGCAGTTCATGTTTTTTATGTAAGGTAAATTAAATGTTTTCACAGGTTAAACTTAAAATCACATCTTGTAAGTATGCCACTCTGATGGTTACTGCACTTCTCACATTTCAAATTGTGATTTCAAAGTACAGATGATGGGCGCTTCCATGCTTTTTCATCAAGAGCAATCTACAGCTGTGTTCTTACCATAGTGTGCAGGTGATGACCATGATAGTGGTGGTGATATGGCTCTTCCTGTTCCTCCTCGTCATGACATGGCATGGGTGGCATGAAAAACTCCGGAGGAGAAATGGGACTCAAAGCCACAAATCCACCCCTAGTCCATACCGGGAAAAAAGGTGCAAATGAGGACACTGGACACTATAACCCATCATATCATGTTTTAAACAATTTACAGTAGGTCCATGTACACATACACAGACACACTCACTCACACAGTATATGTAGAGTACATTATATATATAGTACGTACAGTAGACAGTGTATATACACTGATATATATATATATATATATATATATATATATATATATATATATACACAATGGCTGCATTGATAGATAGATAGATAGATAGATAGATAGATAGATAAATCGATTGATCTATTTATATTTGCAGTTGTATATTCATACATCACAGACACTGACTAAGAATATAGTATGAGGACACAAACACGCAACTGTGTTATGTACATAATGAATGAATACACACAGACAAACCCTCACATACACACATGAGGGTACATACACACATACAGAAATCCCATACATACACACACACACACATACACACATACACACACACACATCCATTAAGCTCATGCTTACAGCGCAGAGCCAGTGCTGTGGGCGAGGAAGGGCAAGGCTTTGGCATTGCTGAGGATGTCTTGAGGCAGGGAGGAGGCGTCCATGCGCTGGAACATGGGGGCGTGTTTCTGTGGGAGATGGGTGAAGGCAGGCAGAGTAGGACAGTGAATTATAACAGACCACCACCATCAGTAACTATGGCATTCTGCTGAATGCACTTCATTTACAAGGGGTCAATTACATTCATTACAGATCCACTTACACTTTAAACTGCTTAAAAAAGCCCATTAAACCAAATTGAAGGATCTTTAAAATCTTAGGTTTCTCTAAAAATATATTGTTGACTGTGTGACAACATTTGGAAAATATACTAATTCGCAAGGCAATGAGCATAATTTGGTTAAGATTAATAGCACCTGCTCCTCCAGCTGTTGTCGTAACTTCTTAGCTTTACTCTGTTTGTAGTAGTCCATTATCATCATGGCTGCATAGATCTTGCCAATAGTCATGTCACTAGCTGAAATAACACAATAATGTTAAATGTTAACATCAAGTTGTAAGCTGTTAAGGTTAAACAATAACAATAACAGTAACATTACATAGGCAAAACATCTGTTGATTTTTAATGGTTTAAACCAAGGGTGTCAAACTCATTTTACTATGGGCCATAGAAGCATTAGGATTTTCTCTGAGGGCTTCCATATAGCAGCTTGTGTGTGCATGTGACCACAGTCAGGTGACAAAACTATAATACACTATAATAAACTATAATCACTATTAACACATACAGTGTAACACATCACTAATGCCACATCATAATACAGCACTGAGCATAAGGTTCAAAGACTTTAAAGCTCTGTATTCACATAAGTGACCCACTTTCGATATTTTACTCAGATGTGTCTAATCAGCAGGTACGCATTAGTATTAGTAGGGGAATTAGAAGGTCTACAAGTTAAAACTATGAGAGTCTAATGATTGTAGGCATTTTGATGTTATATTCTGGCTTGTCAGGTTACTCCTCTACATTATTAATTTCAATTTTCCATCCTAGAAAGATCCATTTAGGAATAGGAGCAGAAAAGAGATTTGTTTTATTTAACCCCCTTAGGTGGGGTGATGCATAAAATCACCTTCAACGCAGATAGGTGTACACTGTGATATTTGTTACATTAAAATGTTTAGTCAGCTTATGACCAATCACTGAGTTGTCAAGTCTTTCAAACTGCCTTGCCCGCAATATGATACAGTAGTGCTATTCTGCAGTGCAATCAATCAGACCAATATTCAAGTGACATTCACTTAGTTGTTTGTCATCATTGTGCTAAACCTGCCCAGTAACTGTCTACAAAGACTGAACATTGTGATATTTCCTACCCAGCCTTGGTATGACAAATAGTATACCTACTGAGGTCTCATGGTGTGGCTAGACTATGTACTACTGCTATGGCACATCTAGATTTCTAGGCTACTGGTCGTCTCACACACACAAAGAAGCTAACATACCCTTTCACTGGAAAGTAGATGTAAACATGCCATGAAAAAATATATCAGCTGAAGCAGGATACAAGCATAAATTGGTCTTGTCCAATGAGGGTCGCATCCATAGAGACACCCAACACTCCAGGCCTGTCTAAGCACCTCACCTTTATGAATGGGCACCAGCAGGTCCAAGGCCTTCTGAGACAGATGGGGCCAAATGACACTGATCTCCTTCTGCAAATCCATGTCCATCTGGACTCTGTCCTCACCACCTTAATACAGTACCACACATCACAAGAAGTTACTGGAGTACCAGAAAATAGGGTGTAACTGAAAAACTGCTGTATAGATCTCAGGCTAGAGTTGTTGAAACTGTGGCATAAAGTATTACAAACTAAAAATCTCACCAAAAAAAAAAAAACGTATTGGTGTGTGTTGGTGTGGTTCTGTATGAGTGTCTGACCTCGGGCGATCTTTATCTCCAGAGCAGTGCGAATCAGGGCCATGAGCGTGGAGGTGAAGTGGACAGACATCTCCTCATCCACAGGCATGTTCATTAACACCAACCGCTGTGGAGGCAGGGAGTCAGCAGCACCAGAGGGAGTTCACAGAGATATGTCCATGTCAGTACTACACTGGGTAAGCTTAGTCAGGATGTAGGGTTAACAATTATAATTCTCCAATAAAATGTGTACTCTAAAAACATTTAGGTCCTGTTTACACATGCCTTTTCTTTATAAAAGGATATTTAATTGCACTTAAATTGTGAGATCCAGTCAAATAAAAAAATACAGCATTTTGAAAAATGTCTACTTTGTCTGACAGGTCATTTTAAAAAGCATTGGCTTTGTATCCAAGGTGGTTAAAACTGTTTACGTGTGAACAAGAACCCAAATGGATAAAAACTATGCATTTATAAAACAGTGTGCTCATGTAAGCAGAGTTAAATTTCATATACGACACAATCGATTCGATGTGTACAAAAACATAACTATTCAGAATTTAACACTAAAAACCATGTAAATCAGGCTTATGATGGCCCGAGGAGAGGGGATAGGAGCAATGCAATACAAACAATTCTGGAGAGGCTCTATGACACAGTTAGTCTGTGTTCCTCAAACCATTCTCAGTTTTGTCTTTGTGAAGGAACCTTAAGGATTCGGTGATCAATCTGATCAATCTCTGGTTTGAGGAACCAAGTCTTAGTGCCATGCACCACGGAGGGAAATGATGACCATATAAGGAAGGAGGGGCAGGGAGGAGGAGGCAGGCACATGCAGAGGACGGAGTGGAGAAATGCCGTCTAAAAGAAGCCCATACTGTACGTGGCCTAAATGTTGAACCTGAATTATGACAGTTATGGGGAAGAGGATTCTAGTGTGTGTCTTTTTTTTTTTTTTTTTGACAAGTGCAGAAATAAAATGCCATGCTCATATTCACAGCTAACCTACTACACAACATCCAAGACATTATCCATTCTAAGAGGTTGCACAGAGATCTGACGGAGGTGGGTTAGGGGTTGGGGGATTGGTAGAGGAGGGCAGCTTTAAAAGCACACTTGACAAGACATTTTGTTGGCCTCCTGGTGTAAAAGCATAACTATTCCTGTGGATGTTTTTGAGAAAAACAATACATCTCTGTGCTGAATGTTACTGTCACTGTCACATGAGTCAAGCAATTCAACAGGCAAATCAAATAAACAAACATGAAAAAAACCAGAAAGGACAACTGAAGCTTACACATTAAGCTGATCCTATCACAAGCATTCACTCAGCATGTTGTGCCCAATGTAAGCTAAACAAATGGCCTAACAGCACTGAATCCACATAAGCAGAGTATGTGACCTCTGCTGGCACCGTCTATTTCACTTTGTCTGCACATAAAAAAATGACACTATACAAAAGAAATGCAAAACAACAACAACAAATGTAAAGGTGTAGATGTGTAAGACTACCTTATAAGCAACTTTGGAAGGACATTTCTTGCCCAGGCCAAGAGGCGGAGACATGTGCGTCAGCATCTCGTACATGTCAGTGTAATGAATACGGCCACTGGGGGAGAATGAGGAGCAGGAGTCACGGAGCAATGGTAATGGAGGAGAGAACGAGGAGGAGGAGGAGGAGGAGGAAGAGGGGTAGAGGAGGAGGGGACGGGGGCAACGGAGAAGGTGAAAGGACAGAGTAAACATTCCAAAATGAACAGGGTCGAAGGTAGACAAATGAAAGGAAAATGGGAGAGGGGAAAAAGAGAGGAGAATTATTTAATGCAGTCCCTCATAATGGGGGGACAAACAAAAAAAGAGGTGAGGAGGCAAAAGCAAAAACACAGTTGAAATTGAAAAATGAGAAACAAAAAAGGTTGTTGTCTTTCTATGCGCTGCCGTCATAGAAATCGCTGAGGAGAGAAGCTGGTTGTTTGTACAGAGAAATGATAGCTGGGAGTCCAGGGGCTGGAGGAATGACACAACAACAGTTTGGGAGAGGGGGGGTTGAAGGTGTGGCTCTTGCAATGCTGACAAACCCAAAGGTTAGAGGTGGGGTGGGGTAGGGAGGGTTGGAGAAGGGCTAATGTTTGTGGAACCATCCACACCAAAAGAGCGCAACGCAACAATCAACCATATCAGGTCACCGGAACACAAACGCTCCACAATGACACATTTCTAAGGACCCCTTAACACACTGCTAATTTGGCCGTTTGTCGCCTCAGTGGCCTGATTGCGGTCATTTGGTGTGGATGCCACATGAAGAACTGCCTCGCTGTCCAGCAGGACCACACACACTGTCATTCCCTGGGTGTGGAGGAGAGCGTTACCCTACCAGCAAAAATAGGCCATACTTGGGCAGAAGTGAGCCAGTCTCAGACAGGGGAAGAGGGGGTAAAGGTGGAGAGGGGGAAACTAACGGGGAAGGAGTCAGTGAGTGAGGAATGGTATTTAGGTTGGGTGTGGCGGAGAGGAGTGTGTTGGCGGTGGGGGTGAGGGTGGGGGTGGGTGTGGTCAGTGAGGGAATCTTGTGGGGTGGGGAGCCAAACCTTGCACGCCACCCTGTAGGGGCAATTCTTTCCAAAGCCCAAAGGGGGTGAAATTGCACGCACTACTTTGTACATCTCCTTATAGTGGATCCTTCCACTGGAAAGCAAAATACATTCTGTTAGAGAGAGACAGGAGTCGGGGACTAATCTTGTTAGAGCTGGGTCACCCACATGTTTTAGGTTAAATGATTTGGTTAAGATATTAGGCCTGTGCTCTTCAGGGGAGAACAAGTTCACAGCATTCATAACATTTGCCCGTGTTCATGCACACAGTATGATGTTTTAGTACATTAGCCCACTAGATATTGTACTGTATACAACATAAACGTTACGGATACTAACGTATCCTCGGTTCTCTGAGTGAGAAGCCGAAACGTACGAGTGGATGATGCCTACCATCTCCTGCTTTTCTGAAGTCATTTTAAACCAACCCTTTGAAAAAAGGGCAGTAAGCGCACTGACGCGCGCAGGCAACTACTTAGACAGCCCTGCGTGACGTTAGAATGTCTATATATTGACTGCGCTTACGCTTCAGGTCCTCTTTGCCAAGCTCGCCAGCGTCGGCGATTGAGGCCCGAAGCGTACGTTTCGGCTTCTCACTCAGAGAACCGAGGATACGTTAGTATCCGTAACGTTCTCTTTCGTTTCGAAGCCGAAACGTACGAGTGGATCACTACAACCAAGCCTCAAGAGCCCTACACCAAGGAGCCCGAGGTGGGAGGATCCATGGGACCGCCGCCGGGCCCAGAGAGAACACTCTCTGCTACACCCGGCCTGGTGACGTCCAATGCGTAAAAACGCGCGAAGGTGTTGCCTGAGGCCCACGAAGCGCTCTCTCGAGGCGAAAAGATCGACTCGTGCCCGCCCGAAGCGGGACCAAAGGCTGTGCACAACGGCTGGGCAGAGGCGCCAGTCGGTTGCACGCGGAACACCCCTGGAGAGGAGGTCCGCGCCTGTGTTGCGAACACCTGGCAAGTGCGCCGCCCTGATCGACAGGAAGTGGCGAGAGGCCCAGGTGAGCAGCTTGTACGCCAGGCGAAACAGGTCCGGAGAGCGCGTGCCGCCCTGGCGATTGATATACGCCACAACAGTGGTGTTGTCTGTACGCACAAGAACGTGTTCTCCTCTGAGAAGAGGGAGAAACTCCGTCAGAGCACAGAAGACAGCAAGGAGTTCCAACACATAGATGTGTAATCTCCTGGAGGCTGTGCCCCATATCCCCCTGGCGGGGCGACCGCAGCAAACGGCGCCCCAGCCTGTTTTGGACGCATTGGTGGTCACCGTCATGCGTCTGGCTATAGCACCCAAGGCGCCGCCTCCGGTGAAGGAGGACGGCCTGCGCCAATGCGCGAGGGCTAGCCACATGCGTCTGGACACTAAGATCCAACGGGCGGGGTTCGACCTGGAGGATACACCTAGCTCCGCTAAGGCGAGCTGCAGCGGGCGTAAGTGTAAGAGGCCGAGTGGGACAGCGCCGCCTGCGGCGCATAGGATGCCCGTCAGTCTGAGACACAGCCTGGCCGAAACGCAGGCACCTAGTCTGAAGTGGCGTAGACACGCCCTGACGTCCTGAAGCCTCTTCGGTGTGAGCGTCGCTCTCATCGAGCGTGAGTTCAGCCTCACGCCCAAGAACTCGACCTCCTGAGAGGGAGAGAGCATGCACTTGCTTAGGTTCACTAAGAAACCCAGACTGTGCAGGTGACGCAAGACCACGTGGGCCTGTGACGTTAGGAGCTGTCTGGAACCAGCCAGCAGCATCCAGTCGTCCAAGTAATTGAGGAGTCTGATCCCCTGAGCGCGTAGAGGAACGATCACCGCCTCCACGCACTTGGTGAAGCACCGAGGTGCTAGAGATAGACCGAAGGGGAGGGCTGCGTACTCGTACGCGCTGCCCTCGAAGGCGAAGCGTAGAAAACGCCTGTGCCTCGGGACTATGCCTATGGCTATGCCTATGGCGTCCTGAAGGTCTATGGTGACCATGTAGTCCCCCTGGCGGACTGACTCCGCCACCATTCGCCCCGTGCGAAAGGTGAGAGGTTTGAGCGAAGCATTGAGCGCTCTGAGGTCTAGGATAGGGCGAAAAACGCCCGACTTCTTGGGCACCAGGAAGTACGTACTGTAGCGACCTGCGCGCGCCAGCGTCGGATCTACGCGCTGAATAGCGCCCTTTCTCAGGAGATCGCAAAGCTCTTGTCTGAGAGCAGGGGCCCTGGAGGGGGGCACCACTGACTCCATGACACCTCTGTAGGGCGGGGGTGGCCACCTGAACTGCAGTTGATAGCCCTTCAGCACTGTTGATAGGACCCAACGCGACGTTGTGCACATCACCCAATTCTGCCGGAGCAGAGCGGCGGCATGAGGAGGCAGCAAGGACAAACGAAGTGCTATGCTGCCTCCGAGTGGCACTAGGGGGGCCGAGGTCAAGACTGAGGCTGTCCGCGAAGCTGAAGAGCGTCCGACTGACAGACCAGAGACCCGACAGAGTGCGGGGGCTGGGGGCCAGTTAGCCGTGTGTGAGACCGTTGGGCGCTCACGCGTGACTGAGAGGCCGTGCGTAGTAATGGCGACGCCCGGTGGGGCGGCCGACTCAGCGCGCATGTCAGCGGAATCCGAAGCGTCGCATGTCCTCTGCTCAGAGGCGAAGGGGACAGCGAACGCGGAGGTCACGACACTAGCAGAGGCCTCGGAGCCACCTGGGGCACCGGCGCCCCAGTGCGCGATAGCGCTGACAGAACAGAGAGTGTCCTCCGGCCTGGGCCGGGGCTCATTTGGAAACATTGCCCCAGAGGGGCGGCAGCGTGTGTGCGGAGTGCTTGTGAACAAGGCAAACTCAGCGCCCCGTAAGGGGGTGAGATCAGAGAGGACCGCCGAAGCGGGGGGGAACGCTCCGAGCTGGGGACTGCAGAGCGAGGACCCGGGCCCTTGAGAGCACACAGAGGCGTAGCAGTCAATGGATGGCGATCGCATGACATGCTCTGCCGCGCACACGCGATCACATCAGGATCGCTGTGGCCTCTTACACCGCTCCCGGCTAGCCGGACGGTTGGCGGGAGCTGGGCGCCCGCGAGAGCGGGAGCGCTGCCAAGTGGGTTGCGACCCAGCAGCCGGCTGTGGCGCGGCTTTGGGCGCGTCCGCCTTCTTCCTCTGTTGCGTCCGTTGAGGCGTACGAGCACGCGTCTGAGGAGCAGCGGGAGCGGTCGAGTGAGGCGGAGCACGCTTAGGAAGCACGGGTTGCAGGGCCTGAGCCGCCGACTTTGTCTTCTCTAAGCGGTCGCGCTGAACTTCCAGCGCCTGGCCAAACAGAGCATCGGCGGAGATGGGAGCATTCAAGAGATGCTTCTTCTCCTTCTCTGGCATAGAGGAGAGGTTCAGCCAGAGATGCCTGTCGAGGACGATCAAAGAGCCAAGGGAGCGCCCGTCGGCTTTAATGGCCGCCCGGATGGCCAGTGAAGTGAGGGCGGTGATTCTGCGGAGCTGGTGGACGGTTAGTTCCGAGTGCTGCGCAGCTAGATCTGCCACCAGTTCCTCCGCCAAGGAGGAGAGGAGAAAGGCGGTGTTCATCGCCCTTATCGCCTGGCCTGTACAGATGAAGGCTTTTGAGGCGAGCTTCTCCGTGCGTTGACACGGCTTGGAGGGGAGCTCGGGAGGCGATGTCCAGGTGGTGGCAGAGGCTGGTGCTAGACAGCCAGCAACCGCATCCTCAACGCGAGGAAGCTGTAAGAGGCCAATGGCGCCCGCACTGTCCATCGCGTAAAACGCCGCGTGTCCCTGGATAGGGGCAATGGCGGCGTAGGGAGCCTCCCAGGAGCCCTGCGCGTCAGCCACAACCGTGGGGTGAGCAGGGAGGGGGAGAGCGTCCGGAGAGGGAAGCGCGCCGGAAAAGGGGTCGAAACGCCCTTCCGAATAGCGCTGAGGCGGAGGCAGGCCTTGCCTGCTAGCCGCCTTTGTAGCCAACGAAGCTAGCTCAGAAGCTAACTGGGCGGCGTGGGTCTTCACTATCGGTGGCACGTCTTCGACAGTAGCGCCTTTAGTGGAGAGGAAGGAAGACAGCTCCTCCTCATCCACGGCCTCGATAACTGGTTCGTCATCGTAGTCGCCCTGAGGCGGCGTGGTAGCCGCGCGGGCAAAGGCAGCGCCGACGGAGCTAGCAGGGCTAGCCTGGTGGGCCGCGGTTAGCTGGCTAGCTGGTAGCAAGCTAGCCTCTGAGAAGCTAACCGACGGCCGAGTAGCCACTGAAGACCGATCGATAAGCCCAACCGGGTGCGGGGACGCCGGGGAAACATCGATAGCCTGGTGGGTAACGATACCCCTGGCGCCAGCGGGGGAAGAGCCCGCCCCTGTAACACCAGTGGAACCCACGAAGAATGCCGCTCTATTGGCGATAGCCGTAGGGGAGAGGCGTTCGCAAGCCGAGCGTCAGTGTGCTTACTGCCCTTTTTTCAAAGGGTTGGTTTAAAATGACTTCAGAAAAGCAGGAGATGATAGGCATCATCCACTCGTACATTTCGGCTTCGAAACGAAAGAGAACCCAGATTTACCAGAAGTCTGGAATATCTATTAACTAAAGCTCACTAAAGTGATAAAGTGCACAGTCTTCTGTACGATGAAAGAATAGATGTTACAGAGGGAAATAACTATTCTGACGTTGTTACTTTAACATTGACTGACAATAAAATAACAAGACTGACTTAATTGCTAAGCATTCTATATAGTACAAGTACATATTCCTCTGTAAAATCCAAACAGACAAACTATGAACCATGAAGGAAAGAACACTATATCTTTTTGGCAGGTCCTGAATCTTTTTGTCATCATTTGTCAATGAGATTCATTGTCAGGCGTTCCTCGGCAGCTTTAAATAAAGGAAGTGCAGGCAGTTGCTCACCAGGCAGCTCGGTCGTACTCGCCCCAAATGCGCACAAACTCATCCAGGTGATGAGGGCCCAGGATGGACGAGTCTCTTGTGAGATACTCAAAGTTATCCATGATGACCGCCACAAACAGGTTCAGCATCTAAGCGACACAAAACAAACAATGGATGTATTGGTCAAGGCGTTTATTGTTATGTCTGTGCTGAAAAACAATCAAGATCAATGTTCAACTGTCACAACTAAACATAATCCAAACATAGTTGTAACCTATTGTAACACAGTTGTAATCTAAACATCATTAGATATGATCAAGGCATTCAAACTATATATGAAATTAATAGTGTATATATATTGTCTTGTCTTGTACCTAAATGTCTGTCAAAATGTACAGTAGATGCGTATATATGTTGTCTTGCACACAAGTACATCGCTCCCGCTGTCTCACCAAGAATGAGCTGAAGAAGATGAAGGAGACGAAGTAGAAGTAGGCGAAGTCTGTGCCGCAGCCTCCCTTGTTTACGGGGTCCTGCTCACAATCCTTCCCCCCTAGACAGGAGAGCATGATCTCCTGCCATGACTCGCCCGTGGCACTCCTGCACACACATTACATTGGAGTACATTTGGAGTAACACATAAGATAATTTTTATTTCCAACTTGCACAGGTAAGACTGGGATTTGGCCACTTCAGGTGAATTTAAATTTCTCTAGTGTTATTATTAATTATTTTAATGTTATATTTTAATCGCATTAACATTTAAATTACACTGAATTATTTTATTTTACAATAAATTCCACCTTCTTGTCGCTTCAGATAATGCTAATAACTTCTGAGCGTTCCGAACGTTTATGGTTGAACTTTGAGAAACTTTGAGTATTGAGACCACTATAAAGTACAGTATGGAACTTCTTGGTCTGAACAGGTGTAAGACTATTGAACAGACAGGAACAGAATTGTGAAATTGTGAATCTGTAATAACTCAGCAAACACTTAGTTTAGAGTTGTTGGGGCCATTGAGGATGTTTTTTTATATATTGTAAATATATTTTGTTTTTATACTGATTTGTTATTTCCTCTCGGAGCCATTCTTTCACTATACTCTCTGCACAGCATCACAGTTAAAGTCAAAGATATTTTCAAGTCAGGAAAAACTGAATGTTCACAAAGTTTTCTAAACTTCCACAGTGAAAAAGTCACATTAGTGAGTGTCAGCTACTCTGTTGACACAGAGACGGTAGGATCGATGTGCCACCGTACCGGAAGAGAAGCATGAGAGCTCCAAAGAAAGTCTTGAAGTTGTTGTGCTGGTTGATGTGAGATGTCTCATCCAGCTTTATATTTCCAAACACCTGTGAAACATGTTAGATTTCAATATAGGCACTGGGGTTTGGATTTGATTTGATAAGCCATGACTAAGGTGATTTTTTTCTTTTCCACAACAGACATTAAAAGGACAGCTTTTATTCTACAGAGTGATGCATTAAAGGTGGCAGTGGTGCTTACCTGCATACCAATGATGGCGTATATGAAAAACAGCATAGCTATGAGCAGACATACATAAGGCAGGGCCTGAAAGGGAAGCCTCCTGTTAATGCCAATGGCCATGATGAAATTATGACTGTGAGGATGACTAATGGTCAAAATGACATTATTATTCATCAGTATACTGTATCTGTCTATCACTTGCCTGTTTCACAATGGCAAGAGACCAAATACTGAAGTAATTTGTGATGCTCACCTTAAACGATTGTACAAAAGTCCACAGCAGGATTCGTATGGTGTAGCCCTGTCTGAGCAACTTAATCAGCCGAGCTGCTCTGAAAAGCTTCAGGAAGCTCATGTTGACGGCTCCAGACTGACAGGCAGGAGGACACAGATAATGAAACACACACACACACAGAGAAAGGTGGGTTTGAAGGCTGATAAATTCAAGGCTCTGCAAATAACAGAGAAACTAAAAGGCATTATGTATTCACCTGAAGGTCCACCATTACAATTTCAGTGATGCTGCCAAGCACGGTAATGAAGTCAAATATATTCCACGTGTCCCGGAAGTAGTTCTACAGCAGAGCAAAGTGGAGATAAAATTTCACGTGTCATTTCAAGGTCAACAAACAGGCGTTAAACATTTACCCAAAACTTTGCATTGACTTCATTCAGTGTCATCATGAGACTTCTATCCAGTGCTCACCAGGAAACCAAAGGCCATGATCTTCAGCACACACTCCACTGAGAAGAGTACAGTGAAGGCAGTGTTCAGATGCTTCAGGACTGTATCATACGCAGGCGGTGCCGAGTAATACTGCAGACAGTAGGTAATCAGTGTGGAGGTGAGAATGGGCATAGTGTTAATGAGGTATATTGATAGTATAATAACAAACTGTGCTAGCCTGACTAACGATGTTTTTAGCAACGCCCATAGAATATAAGGATGTATTATAACAAACAAACAGAGTTAGTCTGAATGACAAAGTTTTTAGTGATAGCCATGGAATAATAGGATGAGCTAATGAGACAAAGGGCTCATATATGAGCCGAATCTAAAAAGAGAAAAGGCAGAGGTACCATGAATAGTACATTACTGGGACCTGAAGTGACATCCATGAACTGGCCTAAACTACAAATTCCAGCACCCCCCCCACCCCCACCCCCAAAGACTGTCAGCATTCCCATCGGGACAGACATAGGGTAGCTCCTCTAGTGCATCTAATGCTGCCAAACAGGGTGCCAACATTTACTTTAGCCTAGGTGTGAAAACAACTGCAACTAGCAGACAAATCTTGCGTACACAGGTCTGACATAAACAGTGGCCAGTCGTTTAGACAGCCCAAGGTTGGCATGTTAAGGAAACACTCCAGACTATAGATCAATATTTCATGGCCAGTGAGTCACACACGTCTGGGTGAAATGTCTAGGGAGCCTCCAAGTCTGCCCAGGAGATTCTTTCCAGGATTGTCTGGTCTATACATCTGGACATCTTCAGACCTAGCTGTAGATTTTGCGACCAACAAAATAAATATGACACCAAACTGTCTACAGGGGGTTGGATGTGTAGGCAGATCTGGGAGTAACCTTGTATGACATGATCCCAACTTACCTTCATCATGAGGACTATGGTGTTGAGTGCAATCATGGCCAGCACGGTGTACTCAAAGGAGGGCGACACCACAAAGTGCCAGAGCCGGTACTGGAAGGTCTGCCTGTTTTGGGGCATGTACCGGGTCAGGGGTTTGGCGCTGATAGCAAAGTCAATGCAGGCCCTCTGGAAGGCAAGACAAGCATATGTAATGGGGTTAGGGAGTCAAAGTGAACCACATGTAATTGACATTACTGTCACAGGAAGCAAAAGGGAAGCCAGTCTCGCTGAGGTAGAAAGCACCAAGAGTCTCGCTTGCAGTCCCTTCTGTGCGGATGGAAAAATAAGCGAACCCCACACACCGCCCGAACGAAGCCGCTCTGGCCTCTGACAGGCTTCACTGGCTCTTGAAAGGGGTTTGCATAGGAGTGGAACTTTTGAAATGAGTCTGTGAGGGTCAATATTGATTGAGGGCAATGGAGTTTAGGTGGGGGAGACTATGCAATCTGTATGTGACGTCTGAAGAGGCGTCCTGGACTTTTTTTTGCCCCCGCAGAAGAGGGTGGCCCTTTGCATCATCCGCTGTCAACGGAGCTGAGTGAGGGTCTTTCATCTGAGTGTCAGTGTGAGAGTCATTTTAAACGACATGCTACATTCTGGCAACCGTGACTGTGTGTGTGTTTTTGTGGAGTGCGTGGAATGTGAGGTCAAGTTTTTAAAGACAGGGCTTTTGAGGAGGTTACCAATACCAGAGATGACAGGAAGAAAACAGCACAGGTCAGAAAGGCCAGTGCTGTGTCCTCCACCCTGCATGCCTTAAGATGTGTCCGGAAAGGTGAGTGGCACGAGAGGGAGTGATTTATAGCTCTGTACTACCATTGTATATTGTAACATGGCTATGCCGCTGTTGTCCTAATCAACACTGTTTCCGAGAGTCAAAAACGCTTTCTCGCTAGAACACTCGTCTCGGAAGCTGTGCACAATCGAGACAAAGCTTCACACCTCAGTATCATTCAAATCTCGTAAAATGGACTCTTTCAAAAGACTCATAAGTGTGTTTAAATCAATGATTCTAAAGCGGAGCTCTCTAGAATCTTTGGTGTAAATCTCGCCCAACTCTTAAGAGAAGTGAGGAATGTGGGTATTGTACGAATGTCTAGGACACATCAATGCAGCCTCAAAAAATCTACAAAAGTAGGGCTTATTTTGAAGTATCCTTGACATTGAAACAGTGCTTGGCAAGGTCGAATGACGTAGAATTCTCAATAAGGCAGCTACTATAGTAAGAATGTTTCCTTCCTTACATATTGCATTTATTGTTCCGTATGAACTGCCATTGTCTAAGCTTTTTGTTCACCTGTTCAACTCTGTGTCCATCTTTCCATTTCTCAAATTTAGTGTCAGTGCCCTGTGTTTGCATTTTCATATATGTGCATTTATGTCTTTCTCTTTTTTTCTTTCTTAACATAAACCTGCCACAGACCACAGATGTAAATGAGCTTTTTACAGGGTAAATAAGCATGTCAATCAATGTACATGAACAATGTACAATATTCCTTTTTTAAATTAAACATAAAACAGTGTGTCTTAATGGTTAACCAAATTCATATGTTGTTCAAAGTTGTACTGTAGATATGCTAAATGAGTGGGAGGCAGAGAATTGTGTGTGTGCGTGTTTGTATGTTTGAGAGATAGAGGCCATATTCACTATGCACAGTATGATGCTACCAGATATAGATTCCAAAGTCATCACATTAGATATTTTCACTACTTCCATCTCCCTGATTGAAAAACTGAAAAAAGATCAAAACACAGCTGGTACAGTAATTGACTGAGATGAATTCCATATGGATAGCCTCATCTAATACCATCCCTACATTTGGGACATCAAATTGGCACCTATGTACATACCGTACATACTAAATACGTACAGGTGGTGCATTCAGTGTTTATAACCACATCTAGTTACTATCTTGTACAGTACCTACTACTATCAAGTATCTACTACTATTTAGCTGATCTAGTGCACAGCACTATCCAGTGAGTGTGATGTGTGTGTGTCGCCTCTGGCACCTCGTTCTTCTCCAGGCTGCACTCCTCCATCATCTTGTCCCCTTGCTCCTGGAAAGTGATGATGATAAGGGCCACAAAGATGTTGACGAAGAAGAAAGGGAAGACCACGAAGTAGACCACGTAGAAGATGGACATCTCCATCCGGTTGCCACGGCTGGGCCCTCGGTCCTCCTCCGTCACATCCACAGAGTGCTGCAGGACCCTGAGAAGTGAAGTGGGATAGAACTTTGACGGGAGACTCTGGTTAACAACTACAGACTGTGGTAAACAAATAAATGTCACACAGCTCACTCTTGTAACTACTCCAATTGCAACTTTAATCCTATTGCATTTATTACAACTACTGGGAAACAAGACTATGCCATTATTCCTTTGCAGATGACAAATAATATGACTATTTATTAAGAATCCTATTTACAGCTTGCTGTATATAATTCAACCCCATATTTTGCGGACATGCCACATATGAGTAAAATAATTTCCTTGCAAGCACTGTACAGCAAACAGTACAGCTTTACAGCATTACTGAAATGTTCAGTTTCTGTTTTCTATTCACTAAGCCAGGGGTGGGCAACTCCTTGCACGCATTCCACACTCCGGCGATGGTGCGCAGTTCTTAACCTTGCTTTAACTGCCTTAAGCCGTCATATAAGGTGCATCATCTGTGATGTGAGAGATGGTACAGTAATTCACTCCATTGGCTCTAATTATTTTTCCATAAAACCGTTTCATTGAATCGAAATCCTAATGCAAGAATGGCCTTCAGGTTGCAGTTACAGTTACCCCATCGGTCCTCTTGGAACTGGGTACAAATGCTATTTGCTTGTTTTATTTTTACCATCGCAGTCACCATCACACTCTTATATGCACATTTATTAGAACGTGTGATAATCAAGACAAAGATTTTATTTAGAAAGTTTTGTTTGTATTTGTCCAACCTTATCACAAGGACACAGGTAAAAAAAGTATTCAAAGTATTCAAAATTGAAGGCCTTGAACTGTTCCTGTAACAAAAGAATTTCCCTGAACAGTATCACCATTGCCTGATCCAATACCATGTTTGCTTTTAGTAGATTTTTTTGCCTGCAATCATCTTTAAGGGCAGAGAAAGGTGGGCCTACTAGAGGGCAAGGTATCTCTCACTGTTAGAAGCACAATTACGGCACAGCGAGAGTGTTGTTACTTACAGATGCTTATGCACTCATGCAAGTGAGACTGCAGCACACATTTCCATGCAAGGTATTTAGAATGATTCATCTGAAATGATACCTCTAAGAATGTATTTATCTATTTATTTGTTTGTTTTAAGAAAAACAACAACAGTGCTGCTATGCATTCAGTAGCAAACTCATAATTACACAAATTTAAAAGCAATTGGCCTGGACAACAACGTTTCCTATTGACCCTTAATGTAAAAAAGTTTGTGCGACCCAGGCACTAAGCTTTCATTGAGTGTTTTGACAAAGAATATATCACCAAGGCATGGACTTTTAATATAATAAAACCCAACTGATATGTGAAAGATGACAGGCTGGCTCGGGTGGAGTGAGGATACCAACATATATTATGGTGGCAATCAGCTCGTCTTGTGAATGTTATCTTTATGTACATGTGGATATATACTCACTGTGGCCAGCCCTCCCCGGTGGAGACGGTGAAGAGGGTGAGCAGGGCCCAGACCACGTTGTCGTAATGAAAGTCGTGCCTCTTCCATTCTCTCTTCTTCACTTCCTTCTTGTCTTTCTCGTAGTCGATGTAATATCCCCTACGAGAGACGTTGTGACATCACAGCACACTCACTACCCTACTCTCGTCACTTCCCCTTCATTCACAGTGCTGTCTTTGATTTGCCAATGTCTCCAGCTCTAAAGCTTTAGCTAGCTACTCACCAGTGACCACTGACATCAGCTAACTCATACCGAACAATAGCAGTCTCTACTTCCTGTGCTTTGTATCTGTATCTGTACAATGCATTGTAAGTTAAAATAAGAAACAGCGTAATTCTGACTCATTCAAGGCGATGGACCTTCTTCTCGCACTGAAAAACAATCTCCCTGAGAGAAGCCACTAGACAGTGGTGCCTTATTGTATTCTAACCGTCCCCATTAAACATGGGTGAGGCCAGAGAATTGTATAGTGAAAATTTGAACAGAGGCAGCCGGATGGACACCTACTTGCAGTCTGACTCTGTGTCCTTGGAGCTGTCCGTGCAGTAGAAAAACTTCCCTTTGAACAGCTGCACAGCTATGACAGCGAAGATAAACATGAAGAGCTTGTAGACGATGAGGATGTTGAAAACGTTCTTCAGAGAGTTCACCACACAATCAAACACAGCCTATAAAGGGGAGGGAAGAGGAGGCAGAGTTCATCAGGGTTCATTAACTTCAATTTAAGAATTTAAAAGAGCTTTTCATGATCTTTATAATTGAAATTTAGAACTAACGTGATGCCCTTTTCAGTCCACCATATGCATGGCACAGATTAGAGGGATTTGAGGTGAAATCTATAAATTCTTATGCACATGACAAAATATCTCCTTCCTTCTAATTAGAAGACAAGCCCACATAAAATGCACTACACTTTTGCATCCACCATAATAAGCCACAAATCAGTCCAATTTTCTGTAAACTAAATGTGTTTCAGATGTGTTGCGCAAACATTTAAATTCATATATTCACTACCTAAACCTTTATTGAACTGAAAACCTTTTCAGACCAGCGAGAACCCTGATTAGAGGACAGTGAGAATTGGTGAACGTTTACTGGCCCTTGTTTAAATATCCATCCTTTTAATCAGAGTGCTGGAGACTGAGTGGAATTGCCTGGGTATTACATCAGTGAAGGAGGCTACTGCACACTCTCCATTGGAACTGATCAGGGAAACAATCTTGGACACTTCGCAAGTAGACTTTTATGCACGGAACTGAAGGAAGTCCTGTAACGGCACAAAATGAGTCTATGGCAAAAAAAACAAAAAAAAAAAACATGGCGGCCCTTTTAATCATACACTTCTCCACACAAGAGCCTCTCTCATATGTCCCTGAAGGCAGCACGAGTGACCTCTGATGCAAGGGAGCTCATTTGGTTGAAAAAACTAGCTCTGTCTCAAAACAATTTCTCTGCATTTGAATTCCTACTGGGTTCAAAGACTCTAGCAGGAGAAAAAAAACAATGCTTTGAGACCATCAGCCTTTCCCAACATTAGTTTAAGTAAATTATGGAAACATTTCCTGAATGTTTTGTGGGTAGCGAGTTCTCATGTCTAAGTGATGCTTCTTTTTCTTTCTCTCGTTCAGTGACTCATGACTCTCTCTAAGGATGTAAAATGTTCCAAACAGGCTCAAACATGAAAGGCTTACTAAGCCACAAGACACAATTTTGCTGTGAGGTTGTTTGGTCTCATTTCTAAGCCTCAGTCACCAATCCCCCATGTCATGATTTTGTTGGGCATCATCATACTGTGATTGTTTAGGGACAGATACCCTTTTAAGGAATAGAGGACGTAAGTAGCCATCTACTATGTTTGTGTCCAGATTCATATTCCATTAGCCTAGTTTCAACACATACTAATGTAATCTATGACTCTAATCTATGAGTCTATCATGCATTTCATATCAAATCCAGGCTCCATGAGGTGGGCTTAAGAGATAATGTACCGTATACTGTAGATCAAAATGCCTCTATAACCATTTGATATGCCAATGAGACCAATCCGACCAATGAGAAAAGAGATTAGAATGCGTCACAAATTGAATTAAAACACAAGTTAAAGCCATTTCCACCTCTACTGTACTGCAGTAAAAGCTGGAAAGAATCAGAGATACAGAAGGCCTCCCACATAGCAGATCAGCATGTGTGAGAGGCAGGCTAATGTTCCATATGTTAGGCTTTTGTTTAGTAAGTCACACAGTGAGCATACTCTTGCTTTCTTCTGGGAAATATTTGAAGGAAGCTTCTCGAAGGTTACTTTATCAGGCATGCATTTCTTCTCTGTGTGATGCTGTTTTTACCCAACACCTTTTTTCCCTTTCATTTATTTTACTTTGCTACTCACCATACCCAATACATTGAATAAAAACCGGTAAGCTAATCCAAATTTTGCTGAAGCTTTATATTTTTATATTACTTGATATTGCTTGACTATAAATACTATAAAGACTATAAATTGTGAGCTTACCGTACCTTTAGCTTTGGGAGTCTTTTGATAGTCTTCAAAGGTCTCAGGACTCGAAGGACTCGCAGAGACTTTATGGTCTTAATATCCCTGCCCTTATTATTTCTGTGGAATAAGATTCTGCTGTTACAAACACGTGACATATAATATTGTCTAAGCGTGATATAACACAAGGGCATGACTGAGATGTTAGCAGGCAACACTGCAACACTGGGCATACAACGGCCATTTAGCATTTAGTATTCTTGTTAACATTTTACTGTAATAGTAAACCACAATATAATACAGTACACAGCGCCTTTTAAGGGACTGATGAAGTATTTGTGGTAGGACATACACTACATACAGTAGTGTAGGTGTATTTTAATTGCAGCTGAGAGACAATAGCATTACAACACTTTTCGAGACTAAACATTAGCACTCTGTGCACTTACGTTAACTTCTTCCCTCACATTAAATGAAAGTTAGCTTGTTTGATTGTTCAGTCTTGTTATTTTCAGGATGGATGGGAAATAAAATAAGAAGAATGGGGAGTGAAGGGCAGAAAGCGTTTTTTACCCCATCACGTTCCTGGTGGCCGTGCCGAATCACATCCATGGGGGCATCCACACAGAATCCAGACAGAGAGAAAGAGGGGAGACAGAATATGTTGTTGTCCTTCTGAAGTCTTTCGGATGAACACACAGTATCAGCACACTGTAGGTTCTATATTCTACCTCTACTGTAGTGTCCCCGTGAGAAGTACACCTGTGGAGGCCACTACCCTCTACTCTGACTCACATATGGATTCAATTTCAAACCGTTGCACCAATAAAAGTATGGTTTCTTTTTGGTTTTCAAACCCAAAATAACCCACAATGCTGAGCTCAAAGTATAATTATATATCCCACTGTTGGATTGGATATATCCAGTCGGCTAGACTTACGTGAGGGCAAAGGCTATAAGAGCTCCAATCACCACTATGAAGTCCAGAATGTTCCACAAATCTCGAAAGTAGGAGCCATCATGAAGAATTAAACCCTGGTCAATCATCTGTGAAAATCAATCAAACAAAACAACCAACATGAGTACATAGTATAAGCCTACAACCTTTTTGATGTACTGACATCAGAGAGGTGAATCATTGCGTTTAAAAATGAATGCACAAGTACTTAACAAGACTACTACTGACCAGTGAGGAAATATGTAACAAAAAATTATGTGGCTACAAATATAATTTCTCGCTAATTGGCACTATAATTTTTTTTTTGAAAGTCTAATAAGTGCATATTTTCTCTCCGTTGTTCATTCGGCCTCAACAGGCCCAATCAGGCATGGACACACTCCACCTACCTTGATGATCATTTCGAAGGTGAACACCCCCGTGAATACATAATCAAAGTAGCGCAAAACCTGTGTGTAGCAAAAAAAAACAAAACAAAACAAAACAAAAACATGTTAACTCCTCAAAATGCCTCTCACAAACAACAATAAATGTCATATTTGATCTACTCTGGATACATGGGTAAATGTGACATTTAGCCTCACAGTGCAACCAGTTGCCCAGACTGCTCAGTGATGATAAAAAGTGAACCTGACTGAGGCGTATGGCTATTTACTGACTCTCGCCACACCAAGAGAGCAGAATTAATTTGATTTCATCAGCGGTAATTTAGAGACCTCGGAGTTTCTGACAGTGCGACCTCGGCAAATTGCATTTCCAGGAAACGGGCTGCTGCTGACGATTAACACCCCTTCCGATATTTAATTTGCCTCCCCCCTGTTTGGCGCGGGGGGCCCGCTGCTCGCCCACCCTGCCAGTCTAATCTGTGTCAGTCATCAGCGTCTTCAGCGGGCCCCTACCGGCTCTCCGTGGGAGCTGTTCACCAGCCACTTGGCTTGACTTTCACTTCTGCAGCTGTTGCTCTGCTGAAAATCTCTGTGTGCTTTTGTATGTGTGTGTGTGTGTGTGTGTGTGTGTGTGTGTGTGTGTGTGTGTGTTTGTGTGTGTATGAATGATTATTTGCGTGTGTTTGTAGAAACCTGTGATTCAGATTGGCCCTGATTAGCCACTCCAGTGTGGTGGAGTGGGGAAGGATCTTGAAAAACAGAGAGAGAGTGAGTGAAAAGTGAAAAAGAGAGAGAGAGAGAGAGAGAGAGAGAGAGAGAGAGAGAGGAGGGAGGCAGAAAAAGAGAGAGAGAAAGAGAGCTGGAAAGAGAGAGCGCTACTCAGGTTCAGTAAAGAGTCACCAATCTACTGTTTACAGAAACTCAGTGATTTGTTGTAATACACAGTGCAAGCTGCAGGTGCAGGTTTGTGAAATTACACACACACACACACACACACACACACACACACACACACACACACATACACCAATGTCTTCCTCTACTTTCCTCCGATCCAGAGAGTGGCAACTCTGATATTGCTTTTTCTATAATATCTACAGCATTCATCAGACAGACCTCGTCTGTGGTGCTGAGGGAGTTTCAAAAAGTGTGTGTGTCTGAGTGTGTATATATGTGCATTGTATCAGTGCCTTCTCCTTTCGTAGTCTCTGTGTCAATCTGCCTTTTTTCTCTGAAATGTGCAACCATGTGTGTTTCTGTCTCCCTTTCTTAGGAGCGTCCTAGTGTGTGTGTGTGTGTGTGTGTGAGTGTGTGTGTGTGTGTGTCAGTGCCAGTCCATGTGTGCATGCATGTTAACCTATGTGTGTATGTGTGTGTGTGTGTCTGTGAATGTGTGCAGTGTAAATACCAATCTATGTGCACATGCATGCATGTGTGTGTGTGTGTGGGTGTGTGTGTGTGTGCGTGTGAGTGTGGTCTCTTTTGTTCTGTTGTTGTGATAGCTCCTCACTTTGTTCCAGTCCGAGTCGGTGGCTACAGGGTCCTCGGCAGCCAGGGCGATGCTACTGGCCGCAATCACCAGCAGGATGGACATCTCAAAGTAACGCAGGTTGACAATGTAATGACAGGCCCTCCGGACACTGAGGGGGCAGAGAAAGAAAGAGAGAGAGGGGGGGGGGGGGGGGGGAATGGAGAAAGAGAGTGAAAAGACAATGTTTCTGAAAACAGAGACAGCTGTCAAGAGAATGGGTCTAAAAAGAGAATACGAGAGAAGAGAGGGAAGAAAGGGAAGAAAGAGGGGCATAGACAGAAAGAGCAAAGGAGAGGAAAATAAAAGGACAGGTGAAGAAGAGAGAGGAGGGAAAGAAGGACAGGTGAAGAAGAGAGAGGAGGGAAAGAAGGACAGGTGAAGAAGAGAGAGGAGGGAAAGAAGGACAGGTGTAATGAACTTAAAAGGAGAGGAGAGACAGATATGAGGAGAGGAGAACGTCCAGACAGTGGAGCACAGCTGAAGGAGAAGAGGAACAGAGGGAGAAGAGACGGAGGAGAGGAGAGGGCTTTAAGGGCCAGGGTGGAGGGGATGCTGAGAGGCAGACTCACGGGTTGTTGGGTTTGAACATGAACATGCTATTGGGTGGGGCGGTTTTGGGGGGGTTACTGGCCTCCTCCTCCTCCTCCTTCTCAGACTTCACAGCTGCCTCCATGTATTTGGCGTTACCTGCACAAACATACGTTACATGATCTCAGCAACAGTTACTAAACACAGCCTATCTACATCCCTAAGCACTGACCTGACTCCTTTCCTATATAGATCCTAGATACCGCAGCAAAATAACTCAGTTCTGAAGTTATATTTACACATACAGATGTTACACATACAGAGGACTATTTTGTCCTAGTTGCCTCGTTCTTAATATTTAGCTTCTCTCTGCACAGGGGATAAATTATTTGATTTGATGTTTAATATATATCATCTATCATGAACAATCCTAGACATCTATACACCTGCAATGAGATTAAAATCTCACAGTACTGTAAGCCATAGTATACAAATGCTTTGTACCTGTCTAAGTGAACCTTAAATACCCTACAGTAACTATTGCCATAAACTATTACCATACCAACTATTACCATAAATAGTATCATATTAATTTTCCTGTTAGTGGAACCAAAGTAGTGAAACCAAAACTCCAAAGTACTGAAACCAAAACTCGAAGGTAATGTAGTGAAACCAAAGGTCGAAGGTCATGTCATTTACCGCCCATGGAGGTGAGCTCTAGTGCAGACGTCTGCACGTCCGTCACCTCGATGATTATACTACTGCTGAGAGGGGACTTGTCCTGGGCGAGACTGGAGTGCTCAGGGATGTCCCCGGCCTCCCCGCCTCCCTTGGTGCCTGACGAGGGCTCGGCCGTGGGGTCAGGGGTGAGCTGTTGGGCAGTGGCTTCATCTGGGCAGATATCCCCTCTCCTTCTGGTGTTGGGGGAACTCGACTCAGGTGTGGTGGACAAGAGGTCGGGAAAGGCAGAGAATTCTGGCTCATTGTGCCTGATGTTGGGGCACAAAGAACATTTATCACACCCAAGGTCTGTATTCATATGGAGTGTATTCTATTATACTCTAGGAACTACAATGCAGGAAATTAAGACTGGTGGCTCGTCTACATCAAACATTTTAGAGCTACTGGGATACTGGGAGACAACGTGCAATATGTTTTGTGTGGAGTATGTTTGGAGTATGTGTGGAGTATGTTTTGTGTAAAAGAGCAAGCATGATACTACAGCACTACTACAGCCCTGTTACAGCACTAATAACTCCATCAGTTTTTGACTGACACCACCGCTCTTTCTGTCATGCATCACCTCTGCTGATTTCCGGAAGCTTCCCTCAGGCCAGCCCCTCCTTCTCCCTCATGGTTCTCCTTTCCCTCCACTGCCACGTCCGAAGTCCCCCTCTCTTTGCTGACGGAGCGGCTGCGCTCATTCTGCGAGTCCCCTCCGCCTGTCTCCCCGTCCCTGGCCTCGCAATGCCGCTGTCTCCTGGGCCTCACCCCCATGTCCGGGGTGAGTGTGTCCCCCACGGGCGACCGGATCTTACGCACGGCCCTCTGCCTCCGCTCGCCTCCGTTCAGTCGGCGGAGCCCCTGGTTGTGGTGGTTGGTGACCCCGTGCTTGGCCTCAGGCGTGGACGCGCCCTCAGGGCTAGGAACATCAGCCACCAGCGGTAGATCCATGGCCAGCGGTGGTTCGGGCAGGGCCAGCGGATTCTCTCCCAGCGTCAGACCCATGGGCAGAGCGTTGGCTCCGGCAGGAACATCCCCAGACGCCGTCCCAGACGCGGACGCTGCCACCATGGGGGCGATGACGGGGTTGGGCAGCCGCCGTGAGCCGTCGGTCGGGGAGAGCGTGGACTTGCGGTGCAGCTCCTGGTGGTTGTTCTCCTCTCCGGGTTTGGTGCTGTACAAGACCTCGCGGCTGGACATCTGCCGGTGGCGGCGCAGCTGGCTGGTGCGCTGCTCCCACACGGACATGGTCATGCGGCGCCGACGCTCCCGCCTGGACATGAAAGAGGTAGAGGAGTTGAATGACGGCGCCCTGGAGCTCTCGGCGAACCTCTCCGCCTCCTCCAGGGAGTAGGCAGGCCGGCCCCTGTGAATGGCTCGTCTCCTGTACAGGTAGGGTCTCCTCCGCCTGCTGGAGAGACACAAAAGACAGCGTCAGAATGGACAGCCAACAAAGCGACAAATCTTACTTTAAACCACAACTACAGCTCTTAAATTTAAGAAAAATCTTAATCTATTATTACTGGTAACTTAATAGAATGTCATTATTAGTTATTTTTTTCATTCTGGTGTTTTTTTTAGCAAAAGGGAATCACTGAAAAAACACTGTTTTATTAATCTCTATAAAATACTTCACTCTCAAGGCATTAGCGGCTAGGAAATCCCAAAGCTATTTTTTGAATAATTTCAAAAAATCATATTTGTGAATTTACACTTTGATAAGCCACATTTGCAGTGGCTTGGATGTGTGCACTGACTTAAGATTTTATTATGGGACCGTCTCTGTCCAATAACAGTATAAATTCCAATTTTAGCATTTGCCAGAATGGGTATGCTGCAATATCAAGATCGGATTTTTTAGCTTGAGAAAAGAGACAAATCAACTGACAAAGTGATTAGGTCCCCATATCTACAGCCAGCGCCCAGGTCCATGGAAGTTGTGGAATGTGAAGGAAATCAATTAGTCTTGAATAGTACTTTGTGAGGCCATGGCAAATCAGAACTGGAAAGATAGTATTAATGAAGAAGATGGAAAGAAAGCATAGACAGGTCCAACATCCAAGTGACACCCAACAGATCTGAAGACAGAACAAGATAAGAAAGAGAAACAGGGCAAGAGAGAGAAGGAGAGAGAGGGAGTGTGTGAGAGAGATAGAACGAAAGTGATAAAGCGGTGAGGAAAGCTAAGGGATAGTGATGGCTAACTGAAGTGTGTCGCCCGCGCCATGAGATTAAGCAGACAGCATGGAAATTGTAATGAACAGACAGTGTCTACTTACTCGTACTCGCACCCGTACTCTTGTGAGGTCCGTGTTATCAATGAGCGATTGGTTGAAAACAAGACATTAGTGCTTCTGAGAACTCAGACAAAACAGGTCCTGTGACACAGTTCAAAAGTACAGCAGCAAGCCTGCTGCTCACAAAAGAATTTTATTATCAGCCAATTAGGGAGCTCACCAAAAAAACATCAGTGTAGACCTGGTCATGAGTCAGGTCTTTGTTTGTAGTTAATAATGACCTTATTAAGGTAAGATGAAAAAGAACCATCCAGTTAACACTAAAACATTTGGGTCTGTAAATATTTTGGTCTGTGTCACAGGCTAGGCAAAGCTCCACACGACAACAAGATGGTAGCAGTATTAGAAAACAGCAACATCAACATGTGCAACACCAACATTTTCGTATCAAAAAACTTGAAATGTTCAGACATTTTGGAGAAAACATGACACATAAATAGAACATGTATAAATGGGGGTCCATTTGCAAAAGCATCCACACAGGTTTTAGTAGAGACAGAGAGAATCCCGAGCGTAGCATTCCCAGTGTGTTTGGCAGTATGTCATGTCAGTGTGTGCGAGTGTGTGTGTGTATGTGTGTGTGTGTGTGTGTGTGTGTGTGTGTGTGTGTGTGTGTGTGTGTCTGTTAGTCAAGGCATTCTTGTCATGCTAAGTCACTGCAGGAGTCATGCCACTGTGTCTCATGCAGAGGTTTTCCCAAAGTGCCGTGGACATGCTGCAAGCAGCCGTGCTCAGGGGCTAGCCATGCACCCTGGCCCCTACTGTGCACTCACTCACTCACGGCCAGGCAACCAAGGGGAACGCTCTCTGAACAGTGCACTAAGAATAAGAGAGCCCTGGAATATTGAATAGCTTTATGGTGCGTTCTGACAAGACTTTACCCCCAGTCTCTGTTCCCTACTCTGATTTTTTTGCTCTCCCTCTCAGACACTGTTTTCATTCATTTCATTATTATTCATTGATTTCATCAGGTCATTTTTCTTCCTGGTCCCTACGTGTACGGTAAGGCAAATTCTGTTGAAACTGAAGGGTTTGGATAAATCCATTGTAAAGTCACGCTACATTGTAAACATCATGCCTCATACAGACATTTCAACAAACTGTAGGGGCATTGAACACTCCACTAGAAGGCCATTAGGTTGAACCTCCAGGTCTGTTTTAATCTGCTTACACCAGGAACAACTAGACTTGTCCTCTCTCTCTCTTGTTTTAGTTTTTTTGTATGAAACAGATCAAGGCTCTTTAACTGGAGGTTGAGGGGGAATGGGGTGGTGGAGGAATTCACTAACCCCGACTCAATGCTTCTTTTTCAGGCGGGAGAAGCTGTCTCTATGACAACATAATAGACTCATCCCCCTGCATAGGCTCGAAAGCCTGCCAGTAGCCATGGTGACATACTCTGCTCCATTCGCAGCAAATTATACTGGTGCACCATAAACCAGGAGGTGGGGAGAGAGAGAGAGAGACAGAGAGAGAAAGAGAAAAAGAGACAGAAAGAGAAAATGGGAGGGGGGGGGGGGGTCCATCTGCTGAACACTCCCTTATGTCTCCCTCTGGCTGACTATTACAACTGTCCACTCGCTTTCTTAGCGCTTTTGAGAAAAACTTAAGGAGTGGTTAAAGTGGCTAAAGGAACAAACGGTACTCCAAAAACTATTTTTGTTGTTTCCATTCCATTGAGTCTGAGTTGTGTGTCTCTATCAGGGCACAACACTGGTCACCTCTCCATTCTCCTAGACAGCCACAAGCACAGAAGAAGATGTTGCATGCTTGCAAGACTGTGTTGCTTTGGTCACACACTCCAGATCTCTAACTCTACATGTGTATGGAGGACAGGATGTGTGTGAGTGTGTGTGTATGTGTTTGTTTGGGGGTGGGGGGGGTGTTTGGGGGAGTGTAGTGGGTTGACAGAGAGCCCACGCAGGCTGAGGTGGGGTTAGTGGGTGTTAGTCAGCGTGATGCCCTAGTTAAGTGCCACCTTGGGTGCCAGTGGTCAGGCAGGCAGTCAGGCAGGCAGGCAGACAGGCCGGGCAGGGTCGCACTCGTCACTTACTCTGAGGACATGATGGAGGACATGGGCCCAACTTCCTTGGCCTTTTGAAGGGCGTGCTTCTGATTGAATGCTGCTTCTTCCTCTTCTTCATCCTTTGAAGGGAGGGGGAGGGGTGGTGAAGACTTTAGTCAACTGCTCACTTATGGCACACAAATAATAACACACCCTGTCTGTAATTGGAATACAGTAGAGTGCAATACTGTATCTCCACACTACTTGCTTTTCACACGTCATGTACACATGCTCGAGGCTACCACACATTTCCACTTAAAACTAGCATGACGGCTAAGATGAGTAGCATAAGCAAGTAACACAATCACATCCCTAAGGCTGTAGATTTAGTAAAATGATTAGAACAAAATTATTAAAACATTATTAGAACATTATTAGAATGGCTTTCAGTGGGCAGGGGGTGCCAAGTGATCCACATCAGACATATGCCCATGGTGATTCAAAGCCAGTTAAATGCTGTGTAATTACTTATGGATGACTTGTTATTGATAACACATTGCACAATGTGTTTACAGCAAGTGTTTCATTGGCTTGGCCCCCCTGTGCACCATACTGCATCTCCTGGCACAGATGATCGAGCCCCGCACATTCTGTTTCAGCATTCCAGCCAGCTCCTCGGACCGCTACTGCCCAACCAAAAGGTTGTGTGGCTCCCGTAGCCAACACCCAGTGCTGGGACACATAGTCATGGCACACTAATGGAGCCTCGTACTCATTGACACATTCTAATATGAATATTTATTATTTGTTTTATTGTATTCATTTGTTTGTTGAATATGATGCAAAAAGATTACGTGTGTGTATATGTGTGTGTGCTTACCTTGGTGAGTTCCTGTGCATTAGCCAGATTGTCCACAGCGATGGCCAAGAATACGTTGAGGAGTGTATCTGACCACATCTTGGTTAAGAACACAACTGCACCCATTACAATGTCACAATCATCACATGTCCTTCTCATAGAAACACTGTCATGGGTGAGTCAAATGTTTTCAGTAATAATGTAAAAAAATATATAATTCCATGATATATATATCATTTTTTTAATGATACACATATGGAGTCATTCAAACATACTGTAAAGGTTTCAATAAGCCAATCTGGTAGATTAGACCTTTATAGAAATATTTGTAGAAATATAATCCTGTGGTCCATGCTTCCAGGCTGAGGGCTAAGTAGTAATGGATGTGTGAGGAGGGGTGTTGGCAGAGGCCTGTGGAAGGATACAGTTCCCAAACAGTGTGAGGACGATGAAGTAGATGGAGGACCACATGCCTGACTTCACCCCGCCCTGAGAACGGATCCCGTCATACATCACCTCGTTCCAGTCTTCTCCTGTGAGGATCTGAGGCACAGACACACATCGCAGATAGATATGCATGCACATGCTTTAAATGTATCAGATTGTACCAAATGTATCAGAAAAATAACAGAAAAGGGTAAAATTAAGAAAATATCTATGTAAATTGTACTAAAATACACAAACAATTCATGTATTTACATTATTATACTACTTTTATATTATCAGAGCATAAATGCTGTATATGGTCAATTACAGTCAAATCAGAATCATGAACCAGAATTACAAATAATTATTTTAAGATAGTTGTTTATGTAAGAATGAAAGTTTCTCTTTCCTGTTTAAAAGATCTGATCTGAATAAATACCGGTTAGACTTCTAACCTGAAACACAGTCATGATAGCAGCTGGGAAAGTATCAAAGTTTGTGGGCGTGTAGTCTTCGAAGGTGAACCTACACAGAAACGTAAAAAAGAGAGAGACGAGAGAGAGAGAGGAGGAGTTGAAGAGAAGAGAAGAGAAGGGATATGACATCTGAGTGGCATCTGCATGCCCTTCATTGATCTTCCTCAGGTGGACTGGCTTCCTGCTTGCCTGGCTAAATTAGATTGTTTGCCCTCTCCCTTGGAAGTGGCAGAGGACCCTTTTCCCTTCATCTTGTCTTTTTTTTCCTTCCATTCTTATTTTAATTTGATTTGATCCTGTCTGAGGCTATATATTTTCTCCTGTAATAAAGTGGAATGTTTGACTTGTGGTCTCCGACCGCTTCAGCCTCTGTCACAGCAAAGCCAGCGGGAGCCACAAAAGATGAAACCCTGATGTGGTACTATTTGCCAGGCTGAAATTGAATCTGGTCATTGTTTTGGTTCAGTAGACCAAGATTGGGAAGGAAAAAAAAAGGGGGGGGGGGGGTGTAACATAAAATGTTTTACATATCCCAAGGCAACATTAAATTGAAACACGCAAAACAGGGGAAATTATGACAACAAAAAAGGAAAAATATATTCTATGTAATAGCATACCCCCGCACCAACTTTTGTGTATGCTTTTGTCTTTCATTCTATTTAGTTTAGATAGTTCCACAAGGTTGTGACATGTTAAAAAGCAGTGTGAAAAAAATGTAGTGCTATGATGGTATCATAGTTCAAGAGAGTTTCAGTGGAAGACAGTGTGAACTCTATATTCTAATTCACAATAGCCTACACAATACATCCAAATACAAATTGATTTGGTGATGTAAGTTCTGCATTGGTTTGAGGGGTGTCTGATACGGTAGATCCAGTATATCATGGCATGCCAAAGAGAGAACCTGTTGCAGCAGATGATGTAGATTGGTCTGGAGGCTCCTACTGTACCTGCCACCAAAGAGCTGCATGCCCAGCAGGGCAAAGACCACGATGAAGAGGAAGAGGAGGAAGAGCAAGCTGATGATGGATTTCATGGAGTTCATCAGGGACACCACCAGGTTACGCAGAGAGGCCCAGTACCTGTCAGCCATTTTGAGAAACATCTAAATGCCAGTTCTGAGGTGAGCCATGTCTTGTACATTACGGTATTAGCAGGCATATAAGGCAATCCTGAATATGACACCCCCTTTCCTGACTAATTTTTGGAGAAAACTAGAAAAAAGAAAACGTATTTTATAGACATTTTGAAAGCTTTACTATAAATTAAAGCATGGAATCAAGATTAGGCTTCCATATGAATGATAATTTTCCATGAAAAAAGCTAACTATATGCCCTATCAGGCAGAAAACATTGTGCGTTAGTTAGCCATAGCACAGTTAGCCATAGCCTCGCTTGTCAAAAGAGGAGTTAGCACTAATTTTGATTAACTTCTCTCATTTCCATTCCACAGCAACTGATTTTCAACCTTTCTTGTAGCTAGTACTGGCATGTTGAAAAACACTGATGTTAGCTTAGCATTGCTAATCTGTGCGAGTAAGTCTTCCTTGGATTTGTCAGAGACTACCACTCAAAAAACTGTGTGCGTGAGTGTGTCTCTATTGTGGCGGTGGCCGGCAGCTAAGCTTAGGTGTCTGAGCAGAGGCTTATCGCTTAGCTTCTCTTGGCACTTACTTGGTTATCTTGAAGATCCTCAGCAGGCGAAGGGCTCTGAGGACACTGATGCCAAAAGACATGCCAGGCCTGAAAAAGCCCCAGAGAACCTCGAAGATGCTTCCTACAATCACCTGCCAAACAAACACACACACACACACAGAAACACAGTTAGCCAGCCATCCAGCCAGTCAACACTCTGACGCACAGTTCACCGCTGCGTCTCCTCTGACACCAGTGTCTAAATCAAGTCCTGAAAGGACCGTGGAGCTATTTTCAGCCGCCCAGATGCTCATTTCCATCTCTCTTTTCGTACTATGAATATTAAATCCACTTCCTAACACCTGAAAGCAGGTGCAAGGGAATAGGGAAACAGACCCATGGACACACACGTGTGTGTGTGTGTGTGTGTGTGTGTGCATGCGTCTCTCTGTGTGTTATGTGTGCTGTCGTGTGTGTGTGCCTGTGCGTGTGTGTATGTGTACATGTGTATGTGTCTGTATAATGCCATTGGCCTGTGCAGTGTGTGCAGAATGTGCCGTATTTCTAGAATGGCAAACTGGACTCAGAGCAGCGAAAGCAGCAGTGACATCACCATGCACGGAGTGTATTTCCCGAACACTTGAGGGAAATGAAGCGATGGCTGAATTTGTATTCCGCAGAGGAGGCCGTTGTCCTCACTTCATCTCTTAAATTAGCATAATATTAATTTCCGCTTTCATCAGAACCCTCTCATTCCTTTTCTGGTACTGACACCTATTTAATATGTCCTCCCTGCTTACAAATCTGTGTGTGTGTGTGTGTGTGTGTGTGTGTGTGTGTAGGTGTGTGTATGTGTGTGAATAGTTTTGTTTTGAGTCTGGGGTGTGTGGCTCTGTGCATAAGAGTGGCCTAGAAGTAGAAGAGAAGAGAAGATGGCTGCACTCACTCCGCAATCAAAGCAGTTGAAGGAGGAGTGGAAGTAGAGACGGGGTCCCATGCCGTACATCTTTAAAAACATCTCTGTGAGAAACAGGCCCAGGAACAGGAACTCTGCATAGTCTGCAATGCACATCCATTACTGTATTACAGACAGGCCATTCAATGCTGACTTCAGTGGCTATCTTGCAGTAATTCAGGTATAACATATGAGGATACATGATAAAAACACATGTTTAAAAGGAGATACTGACAAAATGAGAAAATAGGCAAAAACAAAGAGAAAGAATTAGCAGAAACTATACAAACATGAGGGCATCTTAAAATTATTCTTAACTCGATCCTCTCAGTTAAACTGAGTCTTAGTATATGTATATATTTCTTGGCCTTTTGTATCTTGCTGACCATAACATTGTAATTCTACTGTAAGTCAACATCCAATCTATTGCTGCTATTTTCTTTAGCATGACGGGCTCACCAATCACATTCAACCAATCAGAGCTGAATACACTGTAGGAATGAGTGTTTAGAGGTCTGCATGTTGTACAAGCACATGCGGCCCTCAGATTTATCCCAAAAAGTTTTTGACGACTAATAAAATTTTTTTTAATCTGTTTACTTTTCTAAATTGGGTCTATGGTCCATGTGTCCAGTGGAATCCAGAAAGAGCACAGTGATAGATTTATCAAAATAACTGTATACTTAAATGCCCAGTGAGGACTAGACTGGCCTTGACTCACAGAGTAAGTTGGAGAGCCACTCCGGCTGGTTGTGGTGGACGATGGCCACACAAAGGGTGTTGAGGGCCACGAGGCCCAGCACGGTCCAGTAGAAGGTGTGCGTCTTCACCATGCGCCGCACGGAGATGCGCAGCATTCGCTCCTTGCGGCGGAGGTAGGCTGCCGGGCCGCGCTTGGCACTCCGGATGCTGGCGCGGTTCAGAGGCATGCCTGGCACAGGGCAGAGTGGGCGCTCATGAGACAGTCCGAGACAGTCTGTGCTACCGCACTGGCTAATCCTTTTTATGAACTAGACAACTAAAATTGGTAAAAAAAACTTTTTATTTATGCAATGCAGACACACACACAAACAAACACACACACACACACACAACAACATAAAGAAACATTTTCTAAATGGATTAGTGAACCCATCAGCAGCTTATCCCACTCTGGGTTAGCTAGCCTATAGGTTAGGGTACCTATACAGGATTCCTACTGACCCATAGAAGAGATGTCTGTGTAAGGATCGTCTCCTGGCCGCCGGTGGACAGCTTCTCCTCTCTTCTTGATGGTGGCTCTCTTCAGCACTGCAGATAGGCGCTACACATGTTAGCATCAAGCCAACTTTTACACTGGCCTTATCACGTAGACACACAAACAAGCACATCAGGATACAGTGCACACAATGACAACTCCCAAAAGATTATCTGTGCATTTACAAACACAAACACCACACGAGTTGAGAGAAGGCATGGATAGTGGATTATAGAAGCAAAGCTGAATACATAGATAATCAGCCCGTTAATATGCACAGACTACATACGCACAGTGTAGGATGACATCAAAAACTAATCTCTCTACGGGGATTTGATTAGTGTGAGAATTGTATTTGTAGTAGCTATCGAGTTGTCACAACACAAATGCTAATTCAAAACACGTGCAAAACATTCAAGGATGTCAAGGATGGCTTTCAAGTCCAAATTAAGCTGCTTTCTTGAGCATCCAAATTGGCATGTTAATAGGAGGTTTGCTATATATAACAGATGTGCAAAATGATCATAATTAACTGCACTGAAGAATAGGAAACGGATACAATGCGTGGCTGGCAAAATTTCAACCAAGGTATTCACTGACACAGGAAAAAGACATCTTTATTGAAATAAAGACCTAGAGCATAATTATTGAAGATTTTATTTTCCCTTAGCTTGTGTAACACCCAACCTAACATTTGGCAAAGGCGCCCTGACATTCTGCTTCGCAGTTACCATGGCAACGGAGATGTAAACATGAATCGAGGCAATTACATGTCATGTATTTATGTCTCTGCAAATAGTAGCTCCTTCCCAACTACTGCCACTCATCTGTGAACTAGAGACTAGGCCTTCTTTGACTTTTGTGTGCTTTAGCTATTCAGTACCATTAGAAGTGCCATAGTCTGCTTTTAGAGGCCCCTTTATGAAATCTGTGTTTAACCACATGAGCAGATGGGCAAAAGGTTTTTTTTGGCTTGTGAGGAACATGGATATTTTGCAAGGAGTAATAAACAGAAGTTCCTCACCATGGTTACTGTCTGTTCCCCATTCAGACAGCATGTCAGGAGCTGTCAATCGACGTTTGAATGAAAAAATAAACATAACAAAACAAAACAAAAAAAAAAACGACTCACTTGATGAACCGTTTGGAGAGAAAAACATGGATCAATTTTCACAAAGGTCATAAACCTTTTGTGCGTGCATGGGTGTGGCATGTCCCGATGTTTCAAGACGGTGCCTGAGACCGCAGGCTTTTGAACGGAAGATCTCTGTGTGTCTCTGTACTGGCTCCTCATTAGTGATGCTGGAGCATCCACTAGCCGAAACAAGTCTTGCTAAACCGCATTAGCACAGGGCACACACATGCATACACTTACACACCTCAACAGGTTTCCATCAAGAGATTTCCAACAAGAGATTAAGTGTGTGTTTTTTTTCTACTATGTGCAGGCTGTGTCAAGGCTGGAATGGCAACACGGGTGCTAAACACATTCACAAGGCTAAACCTCTGGGCCGTGGAAAATCAAAGAGCAGGCGCTGGTATGGCGGAGGGCTACCACAGCCGAAGCACAAGCACTAAATTATGCATGAGAAGCACAGCAGACACACAGCTACACAAGAGGGGAGGAGGAGTGGGGGGATAAGGGCTGGGGGGTGGGGGTGGATTGCCTTCTTTCACATCCAGTCTTACCATCCAGAGCAGAGGGCCCTGAGTTTTTACTCTCCTCCGCCAGCATCACCTCCTCTGAGAGACAGACACATGAATAACACAGGAGAGGAGAAGGAGAGAAGGAGAGTAAAAGACGAGAGATCAAGGACAGAAGGAAGTACAGTATGTGAGAAGGAGAGAAGGAGAAGTTTTGTTTCAGTCCGATTGAAGAGGCTTGACACATTCTGTCATAGAAGGATTATTCAGTTGTCCTCTAAAAACGTATACGTATTGCGATCGATGTGTGTGCAGTAACTGAGGTACAGAGCTTTTACCTGCTCGGTCGATCCAGGCGCGGTAGCCGTTGAGCTCCCTCTCGATCTGCTGCTGCCGACGCAGTTTCATGAAGGCTCGCCGGTTCTCCACGCGCTCCCTCTCCTTTGCAAACTCCCTGCAGGGGTAGGCCCAGTGCAAAGGTCAAAGGTCAGGTCTGCGCGGATGGGAGTTCAGAAATCCTGACAACTATCTCTAGTTCTCCTGATCACATAAAAGCCTCAGGGGACGAAATTTTGAAGGACCTCGGACGGTTCCAGAGTGTTCTTCACTACGAGCATCAATGGACAAAGCCAAAGCCAATTTATACACATTCTCAAGCAGAATTTATACATAATGTGTAGACTACATATCTATACAGTACTTATCCATCTGTACAGTACTGTATTTACACATACTCCATAATCTGTATGTTACTATAGCACATGTGTATTCATACATACTAACTAATCTACCTTTTTCTGCTGCTCTCATTTGTACATAACTGTACCACTGCTCTTAACTGTACATACTGCTCTTAACATACTTGTCTATACTGTATACACTTTTGTATATTCTGCACTTGCCGCTTTTTGCCGTTTGAATTAGATGCTAAAACGGATTTTGTTACCCTGTATTTATACATGTGTAATGACAATATAGTTTAATCTAATCAATAGGAATCTAGAGAAGTTTATTTCCTTTTTCAGGTTTTGGCTGTGTGTGCTTTCAGCCCCCTCATCCCAGCGCACTCACCCTGACAGCACTCCCAGCACCAGGTTGAGCACGAAGAATGAGCCGATGATGATGAGGGGAATGAAGTAGAGCCAATTCCAGGTGGGGTTTAAGGCATCATTGGTCTGCGTCAACAACAAGACAGGATGAGCACGGGTGTGAAGGGGAGAGGGAAAGTAAAGTGAGTAAAGAGAGAGAAGCTACTGTATTTGGTGTTGTGGGAGAGGCCAGAGACAGGCTAAAAACTTTCATTTCCATCTCCTCCATGATTGGAGATGACTGAGGAGTGATCATTAGGAAGAAGTAAGGCAGATGCAGAACAAGTGTGTGTGTGTGTGTGTGTGTGTGAGAGAGAGTGCATGCACTTGTATATGTGTTTGAGTGTACCTTTGTGCCCTTGTATTTTGTTACACATCTCGTTCTCTTTCTATCCGTGTGTGTACTGTGTGTGTGTGTGTGTGTGTGTGTGTGTATGTGTGTGTGTGGACGTGTGTGAAATGAGCTGTGGTGAATCCATCAGCGGGGCTGTCCAGAGTGGCCACGGCATGTCATGTCATGGCAGTTAAGCAGGTGTTTGTGAGCAGCTGTGGAGGGAGGAGGGAGTCCCAGATGGCCCCCACACTCATGCTGCTGCTGCTACTGCTACTGCAGGTATACACCACTCATGTACAGCAATAACTGCAATACTCTCTCTGCGTTCACATGAGGAGCTAGGGAACAACAAAGCTAAGCGACCATAAGGCAGGAATCCTTAGAGTATACTCCAGTATAAATATAAATCTTTTTAAAGATTTTTTTGGGGCTCTTTTCCCTTATTCTGATAGGGTAGTAGAGAGTGATAGGATATGAGTGGGAGAGAGAGATGGGTGAGGATCAGGAAATGACCTCGGGTTAGACTCGAACCCAGGGCCCCAGGTTTATGGTATAATGCCTTAGCCCATTGAGCCAAGGCTTGGTAAATTCAATGTTATCTACTGTCTATGATATAATCCACCCCTCATACAGTAACATTACAAAGAAGGAAGAGTACATTTTATGTTCCAGTGTTGTAAGACACAGTACAGTGTGAAGTTTCTAATGTAGGGTAAAGTGCAACAGCTTCTTCATCCTTTCACTGGGGCGTAATAAAAGTGTAAGAGCCTGAGTCTACAAAAGCCTCAAGAACTGACAAAACATGCGGTTTTGAACACAATATATACTCACAATGAATGTGATATTTCTAGCAGGGATCATTCAGAGATCTGCTGTTAAGGTCTAACATTTGAAAAAAAAAAAGCATGCAGTGCTAGCTGAGCCTGTCATGGAATAATGCTGCAAAAAATGTGTTAAATAACAACCTTTCGGCTTTCTCTGTATTCCGACCTCGAATGCTATTGAGACTCACCGCTAATGTAACAAAATCGACTAACTCAATCTTGGCAGCAAAAACAAGGATTCAGACAAGGGAAACCTACGCTTCATATTGGGTCTTAAATTGCTTCCAGGCTAAGTGGCCGCCTGCCACTAATGAAGCAAGGTGGAGTTCAGAGGATTGAAATGGGAGAGTAAAATGAAGTGAAGCAGAGGCATGGAATTGCCTGCTGATGGTTTAATTCAGGAAGCCCAAAAAGCCTCAAGTCCTTAATAGAGAAGGAATCAGGGCTATTGATTGGCCCAGCAGCTGGCTTGGGCAGAGGCGAGCAGTCTGTTCTTGCACAGAGTACAACACACACACACACACACACACACACACACACACAGGCACACACATTGCACACAAAAGCAGAGGCACACACACATTTTACAAAAAAGTAGGGGCACACATACCTCCAATACACGCATACACACACAACACACACACACACACACACACTGAAGAGCACACTCAGTGGTGCAGTAAGGCACAGATATAAGTATATTCACATTAATGCACACAGAGGAAACACATTTAAAATGCTAAATGTAACGAAATGGCTGATGATAACAACCAACTAAGAAGTGGAACGAAGTTAATGAAAAAAAAACAACAACAAAAACAATATACACAGGTTATGGCTCTGCACTGTACAATAAAACAGTACACTAAAACAAACACTAAACACTAACATTTCTCTAGAGAGGAATACGGCAGCTGGTGAAGTACTGTGTACTGAATAGCGCCGAGAGCACCTCAGGATACATTTCTGCAGAATAACCAGAGCGGGGGAGGTAACCAGCGAGAGGATGACAAGTCTAATCTGATTTGGCGCTAGCTCTTACCTAAGCACAGTAACATTTGTTCAGCTCCATTTAGAAAATAAATACAACAGGTTCCAAGTGGCTTCTTCATACAAGAATTCCCTGCAGATGATATGACTAGAGTGATTTTCATGACTTTGCCGTGCATCCTAGATATTGATTGCTTTAAAAGTGTGTGAGTTTGTTTGTGTGTGTGTGTGTATGTGTGTGTGTGTGTATGCCACCACCATCACCAAAGAATACACTATGAGGAAGACTAATGATTATGGCAGCAAACGTCATATTGCACTCTGAATCCTGCCGGCCAGTGTCCTGGAGAACAAGCATCACGGGATGTCATGTAGCTGAGGCTTTTGCGCATCACCTGGTTTGGCAAGCGTGTGTAAACTCCAGTGGCAAGCCCACACCATTTCTCTCTGCCCCGGTTCCGCTTGCACCTGCTGGCAGTGAGATTGAGCGGGACGATCAACTGATGGGCGCTGCCAGCAGCGGTCGAAAGGATTTATCCAAGTCACGGGGGCGAAGCGGAGACACGAGATTGGAGCAATGAATTACCTGCTAGCGACACTAGCGACAAAACACTGGAGGGTCCAATTAGCGTTTAGGAGCAGCAGCGCAACTTAGCAAAGCGCTCAGATACAGACCCACGGCTTCGGCTTGTAATAACAGACTTTTATGTGCCATCGCACTAAAGCAGGCCGTTAGGACAGATGGAGACACCTGATGAGAGTGATGAACAATGAATGACACCTCTTGATTTTTCGAAACGTTCGAGAGGCAAGACCCTTTTTTCAAGACCAAACGGCTTGACTGAATTGTTTCATGGCTTGCACTGATTTAAGGGCCTTCATCACTGCTTCCAAAGGGTGTAATGGTTTATTGGTCTGTTCTATTGAGGAAATGGAGTTTTATTGATATGGTTCACACTCAAACAGAAGAGGTCAGTGGGTTTGCACATACTGTACAAGGGATTTGCACATACAACAATATTTTTTTAACAGTACAAATGCTTCAAGTACTGCTGAAACACCCTAGAAACACTCATATTGTGTTATTCAATTACCAAGAATATGCCTTAATCCACTTGCACTTTACCTTGTTACTTTAGTGTTTGCCTTTTTGTTTGTGGTTAACCTGTTACTTTAGCGGTTGTGCCTGTGCATTTTGCTGTCTTATCTTGTCTTGTCTACAATTTCTTTGTATGTCCATCCTAGTATCGTACATGTGGAGAAACTGACGATAAAACTGACTTTAATTTTGACTTTAATTATTTAACCAATGCACACCGATTGGGGCAATCGTCACTCACATTGTAAAGTACGGTGGTCCAGCCTTCCATGGTGATACACTGGAATACAGTTAGGACGGCAAACAGAATGTTGTCGAACTGAGTGATCCCATCATTGGGGCCGATCCAGGTAAACTCGCTGCAGTTGTAACCGCTGGGGCACTGCCGAAATCCGCAGGGATATTCCACGTCGGAGATGTCCAGGGTCTCGTTATCTGAAGACAGGAGACAGACATGCAACAGTGAATTGGGGTTAATATGGAGAACAACATTTCAATCTTCAGAGATAGAGGAGACGAACAATTCATAGCCTATTGCTTCTTTGGAACTTTTTAACTCTCAAACTGCATTACCACACAAAATAATGTAGGTTTCATAACATGGCATTAATATAAATGTAACTACTGACTGAAAAAAGCTGATGCTCTGCCACTAACTAAACCATGAAAGACTCCAAGCTTTATCCCCTTTCTTCACCACCTTCCCATGATCTAATCAGTTGAACAATGAACAAATGAAGTGCCGTTCAAGTGAAGAGACCGTCTGACCAATGCAGCTGTGCTTAAGCAGTCTCTCAACCCCGTGGTCGGCTGCAATCAAGTCACGGTCTGAGTCTTCACGTCACCCGTACAAGCACCTTCCATAACCAAGGAGCACTCAACATCCAGCCACGACTGAAACACTGTGCTCCAGACAATTCTCAACAGCGCAGGTAATCACAGAAGCACTGCTGGCAGTCTGGCTTATTCACAGATGTCTGACAGCTTTGTTTAAGCTCACAGGTGAAGCTGCACACACAGATGTGTGTATGTGTGTGTGGGGGGGGGGGGGGCGAGAGACCATGGCACTCTGTCTTTCACCATGGCAGAGAACAACAGCAATCAGAGGGGGATTGTGTGGCCTATCATTAAAAGCAAAAACAATTGGTACCCCGCAGCACAAACCCGTGCCCAAGTGAGGAAGCAGGTAATAGGTGACTGATCGACGCTTTGACAGAGTTTTGTCATCAGTGTCAACGTCCTAGTTTTGATGTTGAAAATAGATGGTTTAAGAATAAGATTACCTTTATTTGTCTATTTTTAAACCACAAAAAAACTAGCAAATAATAAAAGCTTACATGTATAATAAAATAAAATAAGTTAGTATAAAATAAAGTATAATAAGGATTAGTTCCTGGAATGAGTCTATTATGAAACCAGTAGCATATTCAATTTCCATGACCATTTTTTTTCACCAAAGTGTTTATCTCAAGTAATTTCATGACAAACTCCAAGAAGTAAGACTCAGCCCAAGTAAATCTCATTCACATTGACTCATACTTCCGTGAAACAGAATCAACTTAGACAGGCACTGGACAGATGTGAGTGAGATCAACCCAAATGAGATCAGTCTGAAGTGGGCACTTCCCACTGTATCCTGAGCCTCACCAAGAATGGTGGGCAGGGCCTTGCAGGTGCTGTGCAGCTTGCCACTGTAGAACTCCAGGCCGATGATGGCAAACATGAGGATGGCGAAGAAGAGGAGAAGGCCGATCTGCAGCAGGGGCACCATGGCCTTCATGATGGACTTCAGAACAATCTGCAGGCCTAACAAACACACGCACACACACACACACACACACAGACTCACACACACACGCACACACACACACACACACAGGTGTACATTAAGTTAGTTGAATGAAGCAAATACAGACATCACACTTTGTCTGCATGAAGCCTGAGTGTGGTCTCTCTTCTACTCCTCAATCAGTTTTTGTAACCGTGACCAGCAGCTCATTAAGACTGGTGTGCATGAACTTTTTTATTGCAATACATGAACTTAGACATAAACAAAAATACTTTACAGGTATGCATGAAGTTATTGACGCACACACTCACACACAGGTATACAAAAACGGTTAGTGAGGCACACACTCAAACACAACATAGACACAGATGGCATTCCTATCTGTTAATTAAATGTAAATACTGTATATACTTACACAGCTTCGCATCAATACTCCAAATTAGTTTAAATACATTTGTGAAATGAAACCATGCATACGCACAGTGAATGAAGAGCTTAACAGATACATGTAAGTACAGGAAATGCAAACTAAGAGAAAAGTGAGAAAAAGAAACTGAGAGAAAAAGAAATAAATTAGGGCGGCAAATAGAGAGGTAATCAGACAAAAGGGCCTTTGGGTAGTCAGACATACATACAGACAGACATAGAGAGGTCAGACAGGGGTCACTCACTGGGAATCCCAGAGACCAGCTTCAGAGGCCGGAGCACCCTCACTGCCCTCAGAGTCCGTAGGTCCACAGGGATGTTCATGTGTGCACCAGCAGTGGCCAGGATCCTAACACACACACACACGCATGCGCACACACACACACATTAGAATCAGGTTAAAACGACTTCCACAGCAAGGAAAAGCATAGCGTTAAAGCATGTTTCAGCAGGCAGATCCCAAAGACCAGGATTGATTGACGAGACTGTGACGGCACAGAATGTGTATTTTTTTGTGGGGTTTTTACCAGTCTATTCCACTTGTTTGACCTGGCTAAGAGAATTTCGTCTCACGTCTCTCTCGCTCTCTATCATCAGCACTCCAACATCACCATTGTCTGCTCATTTGACGCGACCCTGCTGTTTGGTGAGTCAGAGCATCAAAATGACATGACTTGCGTGAGTAACTTAATCTTTAAATCTGTTTGCATGTAAGAAGGGCAGCGACTATGGCGATAATGTGATGACCACATGTTCCAGGCATCCCACACCACCAGAAGGCAAATATGTGGATTAATCTCCACATATTCTCCATTATCCTGGGTGTTGTAATTATGACCAGAGCTTGACAATGACAGCTACATTACCGCACATGATGAGGGGAGCGTTTGATGAATTTGTCTCCTGCTGAGAATAGCAGGCCGTGGCTGCAGGTATTCCTGGGCGGTTATTTATGAGCCTGACCAGTGAGTCATCTCTCATTTTTAATGCACCCCCCACACCACCACCACCACACACACACACACACACACACACTGTTGAAAAGAGGTGTGAAGTCGGCAAACTTCACATCCAAAGCTTGGCTGACCCCGTGCCATGGGCAGGGAGGGTGCCCCACATCTAAAAATCCAAACATGACCCTCTGGATGAACCCTCCTGCCTGAGCCACTTAGCTCTGACGACTTCAATCATTGTCTGCTGGCCAGAGCGGCTGGCAGGTCATTGTACTTGTATCTGCACAAAATGAAATCACTGATTGGAGAGTGCATCAAAAATATGTGAAACGAGGTGACTGTTTTGTTATTTTTAGTTATTTTAGTTGTTGTTTTATAACTTAAGCTTATGATTCCCTGTTGTTTATATGTTTACCAAAATCCTTTTCTTTGATGATCTTGCTTCAGGTGAAGCCCTCTAATTGGCTTTGTGAGCTGAAAGTTGGTCTGGCGGCGCAAGAGGTTAGAAGAAGGGGTGGCACGGAAGGAGAAGAGAACAAGAGAAAGCACTGGCACAGAGAAAGAAAGACGAAAATAAATAAATCTGAAAGACAGTGGGAGCCGAGAGATTGAGGACTAAAGAACGCAATGTGTGTGTGTGTGTGTGTGTGTGTGTGTGTGTGTGTTTGTGCGTGTTTATGTGTGTATGAGTGTGAGTGTGTGTGTGTGTGTGTGTGTGTGTGTGTGTGTGTGTGTGCAGGACAAAGAAAGAAGGGAGAGGGTGTAAAGGAGAAAGACAGTGCATGACAGCCAGTGGGCGTTTGGGTATAGCCCATAAAATAGAGCAGGCGGCAGCAGTGAAGACAACGCCGAGGACAGCTAAGACCTCGCCATCCAGAGCTGTGTGGGATGGAAAGAAGAACGATAGAGAGAGAGAGAGAGAGAGAGAGAGAGAGAGAGAGAGAGAGAGAGGCAGATAAAAGAGGGGAATGTAAAGAAGAAGGAAAGAGCGAGGGCAGAGCAGAGGAAAGCGTCTCTAAATGTGATTAAGGAAAAAGGGAGAAGTGAGAGGCACTGGCGCCTATCATCACCTCACACAGGGCAGCTCAGGGCATCCTCTCTCCCACCCAGAGATGAGAACACACTTCTCCTAATCAGAGTTAACAGTGCTGGGCTCCCCACCATCAAAACACTGCCTATTTCAATCTCATGTCCTGAGACACACACATACTGTTCACTACACACAAACATGCATAGAGCTCACAAATTTATCCAGCAGAAACCTAGAGAAAGTGAGCAGTGTGTGTGTGTGTGTAAATTGTAGGAAATGTGAATAAAAAAGCTGTGTTCCTGCCTTCAGGATGTCGGGTCTGGCAGGGTTTAAAGTTACACACACTTAATAATAAGGACTTGGCCCAGACATATGGCGCCCCGTCCCCCAACCACCCTCCAGCTCCCTCTAAGGTGTTCATCCCTAATTATCTGAGAAGTTAAAGGTATCTCTGGTAAACAACTACTTAGGTACACAACCTCTGACTCATGCATACACAACCGTGACACACACACACACACGTAAACATGTACGCAAGTGTACAGTAACACACACGCAAACACACACTCTCCCTCTTACATACACACACGCACAGACAAATGTAACCACACGCACACACACATCCCTGGGTACACAACCCTGACACACATATATACACAAGCACACATATACGCACACATGAGTGCACAACCCTGACACACACACACACACATACCACATAAGCACAAGCACTGCTCTGACAGGTGCAGTGTGTGAACTGGAAGGTGAATGGTGAGGGCAGCCTTAAGGGGGAGATGAAGGAAGCTTGTCCGCCCAGTGAGGACACTGTTGCGAGAGGGCTGTGGAGGGCCTCATTATAAGATGCTAATGTTGTCCTTTAGAAACCATGGCTGCCAACAGGAAGTGAAAGAAAAGCTAATTTTAGATGCAGTTCTGCATCTGAGAGGCCAGTAGCGACTGTGTGTCGTGGGTATCACCTCACAGGGGCTGCATTTTTTATTTGCTATAGGAAGTGTTAATTTTGCCTAAAAATGAATCAGGAGGCCTGATTCTTACAGAGGTGGCTGCGTACTCAGAAGAAATAGGCTACACACTGGCTGATTATTGACAGTGGAAGCAATCTTGGAACCTCAGGGTTTCATTCTTAAATAACTCCCACAAGGGAGTTTTCCTCATCTCTGTTGCTCTTGAGTGCTTTTAGTTTATGTCTGTAAAGTGCCACAATTCTATTGTAAATAGTGGTGTATGAACATAATCCATTTAAATAGAATGAAATATTTAAAGATCATCTGTGATTTATTCTACATCTAATCCCAGAAGCAGTTAAAAGTTACAAAGAGCAGTTTCCATCTCTATAAAGCCACATCTCTGGAACCCTCTTCATTCTGAGCACCCTGGCTCTTAACAATGCTTCAGTAAGCTTTAAAGCAGAAATCCTCTGAGAATTAATCAATAGCCATGTTGTTCAAGGTCACTGAATACAGCCTGTTAGGGGAAAGAAGACAGAAAAAAAAACAAATAACTAACTAACTAACAAATGAATGAGCCCTGATTACTTGGTGGCTGATGCCAGTTCACAATTCGGTCTATGTTGTATCAATTGTTTCATTCTTTTCCCCCACTGATAGCTCTTGATGACCTTAAACAGCAGTGCCATGGTTTGATTCACAAACTCCTTTGAATCTCTATAGTGCTCTGGAACACTAGCTGACAGATAACTGGAGGCAGTCTAAGGATGTGGAGCTTGCATTACCTTGTAATGCATGAGCTTGCATTACCTTAGCATGAACTGTACTAGCTGTAATCTGCAGTCGTTCATTACCACACATGAAAACGTCTCGCTACTTTCATAGCTTCGGTTCTCCGAAGAGTCCCGACGACACACAACTGAGATATCGCAACCCCAGTTGCACGCAAGCTGAGCATAACTAAAACCAACCCTTTTGAAAAAAGGGAGCAAGCAACTTTGCAGCTGCCTGCAGCTCGCGCGCTCTGGTAAAGGCAGCTCATATAAAAGTAGCGCTTGTCGAACTCCTTCTAGAACTGCAGATCAAAGGAGTAAGAATTCCATTCTCAGCCCATGGTGACATTCCAACTAAGTTTCACTCCCTTGCATCAACCGGGATTTGAACCCAGATCCCCTGCACAATAAGCAGATGCTAATGCATTCAACCACATTAACACAGCTACACCTTCGGTGAGAGCAAGATAAAAAACAATAGAGGTGGCATTAGGGCTATTCAAGCGCAAAACGCCAGCTTATGGCCCGAAGGAGCATCTAGAGCTTGAGAAATCACAATTCAAAGTAATTGCACAAGCTATTCCACATAACCATTATCATGAAAGCGATGGGATTTGAACCCCGGACGCTTGAGTGATAGGCGATAACTGATCCGCTCTCCCACTGCATTCAGATACCTACAGGTATTACACCAGCTCTCATTTGAGTGGCTCAATCGGAGTAACGATTGTGCAACGAAAATTCCAACTAACATTGATTAGAAGAACCCGGCTTTGCAACCTCATTAAAACGATATGGCCTGATTGACAGTCTTTCATCGTTACCGCTGAGCTATAGAGAATTCTATGTGACAACAGAATTTTCACGTTAATTGAAAGCTCCATTCAATGGCGGCTACAGCTCAGTAAACATGCCAAAGTACGGGCTGAACTGGGAGATAAAACAAGTTGTTTCATCAACAGTCTGAAAAACGTCCACCAGTGCATAGAGTGCAAGCACTGGGGCTCATTAATGGTGGCTAAGCCGTGTAGAGAGTGCGCTGTGCTTGTGTCAACATGAGGGTGAGCTGAGCTCCACCACGCTGTGACAAAGGGCACAGACAGCAGCTACAGAAGCTGCCTTTGAGAGCACGCTAGTCACCGTAGCTGGGATGAATAGGCGAGGAAATCTCCGTCGACGTTATAGAACGGTAGGCATTGTTGTCTTCGAACGTCTACCGAGGTTTCATCTCTTCGGAGTCTGCTGGAGAGGGCACGGAGCTACGGAGGAGCACAGGAGCGGCTAAAGGCTAAAGGGGCTAAAGCCACAAGGCCTGCTAGCCGCTGGGATGCTAGCAACTCGGGGGCCTGAACCACATGAGAGGCTAGCGGGGAAGAAGAGGGAAGCCGGGGCCTGAGCCACAGGCAATCTAGCCTGAGCGGAGCTAGCTGGCTAGCTGCAGATAGTGAGGAGCTAGCTTAGGGAGCTAGCTCAGTGGAAGAATCCTCCATCGCCAAACCAACAGCGTTTCTTGCAGAGTCTTTCCTGTGAGAATCTTTGTGCGGCATGGCCCTGGGGCAACTCGCACACCGCTTCACCGCCGACATCGCGTAATCCTGGGGCACCGAAGACGGTTTGCCGTGGATTTACTGGCGTAAGCCTTGAGGTAAGTGAAGCGAATCCTAAATATTTTATCTCGAAGTAGTAGCCTTAAAAGGCTGTTGGTTGGCTAAGTCTAGTTGTTAGCCAAGGGTTGGAATAAGTTAGCTAGAGCGTACAGCAATATTCTGGCGTAAAGCCTCGCCAGATTCCGCTGAGGGTGAAAGAGGGGGTGTCTAGTGTGCTTGCAACTTTTATATGAGCTGCCTTTATCAGAGCTCGCTCGCGAGCGAGCTGCAGGCAGCTGCAAAGTTGCTTGCTCCCTTTTTTCAAAAGGGTTGGTTTTAGTTATGTTCAGCTTGCGTGCAACTGGGGTTGCGATATCTCTATTGTGTGTTGGAAGGGACGAATGAAGGAGAACAACATACTGAGAATAAATCAGGGCAGTCTGACATTCGTTGAGCACTGTATGCAATGGTAAACAGTTGTAGGATTCAGAGGAGACGTTTCTATAACCATGCGATGCAATCTTCAGTGCCACATTAACCTGGCTGAAAGCATGTTATCACTTCTCCATAAGCTTGTCAAAAATTTTAGAAGACAACACGAGAGACAACCAAAAATATCCCTAGCACCCAGAAAAAAACAAGAAAAAAATCCAAACACAGCTTTCACAAACACAAAAAATGCTGCAATTTTAAGTGAACACATCCAATAATTTTGAAACACAATGTTCTTTCCCTTAACTTGACCATGGGAGCCTTTTACAAACATACAAATGTAATGTTGTTATCTGTTTGAACGTGACTGCATGGGTCGTACACTCTGAGTGTAACAATGATCCAATTATAGCCGCAGACTGTGCAGCTACCTTGGCATATTATGACAAAGATTAGTCACATCTAGGGTGTCAAGACAACCGGGTGTCAGCCATTTTAATTAAGACCTGAGAAAAAGATTAAAATAGCAGGGCCGTACAGATTGGAAATGGATTGGCTCCCACGGTGACGACAGTGGTGCAGAAACTGCTGTGGAAAACCACAAGCAGAGCCTAATCAATGTGACTTGTCACCTTTTGAGCTTTAAATTTGTGCGGTAACTACTCTCTCTGTCTCTCTCTCTCTCTGCCTGTGGATTTTATATAAATCCAAATAGATTTGCTGACAGTGTGTGAATAAGAATGGTGGTTATCTTTCACAGTAGTAGTAATTCATTTAACGTTCAATATGATATAGAGTATCTACTGCATCACTGTATCGGTTCAACAAATTTGGCACACTTCCTCATCATTGCATGGAGATATCTATGGAAACTACACTGGCATCAGGTGTCACTGAAAGGGTGTTTGAAAGTCATCTATGTGTTTGTGTGTGTGTGTGTGTGTGTGTGTGTGTGTGTGTGGGTGAAAGCCTCCAGCATAAAAGTAAAAAAGCACAAACGTTCCATCCACACAAGGCCCCCTGTCCGCCTAGCTCCCTGCCTTGACAGAGCTCTGCCTCGGCGGCTTGTCCCATCCTGCAGGACTCGCTTCTAATGATCCTGCCAGCTACTGTCAGTGGCTCTCCCTCTCCTCACACACCCACCCACCAGCCGTGTCAACACAGGTGATGGAAGCAAGGGGCACTATACATCCGAACAGTCCTTCAACACAAGGAAAAGTCCTGGCTAAATATATCTATGGGAGGGACAGGGCTTTCTATCATCACCTTGCATAGACAATATGTCACAGCCAAAAAAGTGATGAACTGATGAACTGATGAAAGTGATGAACTGATGAACAGTACCTGTACACTTTCAAAGTTCTCATTGTCTCGTTTTAAATGCCAGGGCCCTCAGAAGTGTACCAGTGAAGTGTGGAGTAACTTTGAACCTTGTTAATGGTGTAAAAATAGCTGCATAGGCAAAGCTGTGCCCCTATAGCTAGTAGTGTAAGATTAATGAAAGCTTCGGCTAAAAACAGAATGTGGAATGCTGGGGGTGAACGGAGGTGGGCATTGGATATATGTTTGTACTCGGTAACATCTTCCAGTACAGTCCAGGTCCAAATCACACCGGATTTCTCCTTTAAAAATACAATGATCAAGCTGCTTAGTACATCGACCACCGGAAAACATGTAAATGTAAATTAAATAGTGAATGCCACATCTTTGTCACATAAACGGCAAACAATGGAAACCTCTAATGAAGTGCGACAACAGGCAGCCAGCCAGCATGAGGGAATGAAATCAGGCTCGCCGTTGTCGTGGGTCCATGTTTTTCTGCAGCGTCTGTTTGTGCCTGATTAGGCGGGTTAATTACTGGCCGTCTTCTTCACCTATTGAGCCGCCAGTGGGCTTTGATGAGGGGCTCCTCACTCCACAAACACTGTTTTGAGGCAGATGGCATATGAATCATTCAGACATCCCTGAATCAATTATTCATCCGGGCTGAAGAGCAAACACTTAGCTAATTGTCACAAACGCTGCAGACCACGAGATGAGTGACAGGCAAACAAAGACAACAGAGAGAGAGATATAGTGGGAGAGGGCGAGAGAGAACGATAGAGAGATAGAGTATGTGTCATTACTTAAGACCCTCTAACACATATTCAATGAAGACCTGTTGTCAACAGTTTCCATTCAATGTGTGCTGTAAGTCTTCTTTTCCTGTTGCCATTGACCGAAACATGTGCTTTGTGTGTGAAGCAATGGACATGGTGAATGAATGCTCACGAATGAGCCTATTTTACAGCAGCCATTTTTCCTAGAAGTTGGGCACAGGTGTTATTAATGATGCCCACATAGGATCTGCTTCTGCTACTCTGAATCATCATTTTATTGGTTGTCATTTACAGCTGTGCTTACTCTGACTTCATGAAAAATTGGCTGCTGTGAAACAGGCCCATTAGTTAGGCCCTTGTATTTTATTCTATCATGTGTGGATGAATCCATAGGGCAATTGTTCAAGGTCACTGATAGCCATCTGTTGGAGAAAGAACTAGAAGATTTAATGAAACATAGCCAACTAGAAGTTAACCTGGACTAATTGGGGCATAGGACAATTAGACTGAAAGTGAGTGTTGTGCACTGTTTAGAGAGTTTTAACTGTACATTCACTACATAGTACATATTGCATCATATTTGTCTTGTTCTTTTTCTGACCAACATTCTCATTTGAAGCCTCACCAATAGCACTCCTCTCACCAATCCCTGCATTATCATGAGAGCTTTAATTTGGAAAAAAACGTTTTAAATCCGATTAAACATTAATTCCTATTTAAAAAAAAAACACATGTAAACACTCTAAATGATTATTCGGAATTAAACTTAATTCTGAATAAAGTGGGTGGTTCATTCCGGTGTTAAATCGGAATTAATTAACTTTACTTTCATGTAAATGCTTTATTCCAATTAAACTTAATTCCGGTTGTTCAACGCATGCTCGTTGCGTTATGTTCTATCGTGGTAACGCACTGAAAGACATAATAATGGAGCAAATGTTGGTCTAAACTACTTTTTTTTCTAAAATATTTTGTTTAGACCAACATTTAACTTTTGATATAGTTATGAAGATAAATAAAAATCCAGTAGCCAGCGATAGTGTGCTTTCTTCTGGTAAACATATACGCCCTCTGTCCAATTAGAACCCTTTCCCGCACCCAGAGTTCACCAGAATTAAATGAATCTAATTGAACGTGTTCTCCATGTAAACCATTATCAAACTTAAGGGAAAATATTTTAAATCCGAACTATTTAATTCCGAATAATTAATGTAAATGGGGCCAATAGTACTCCTCGTCTCAACTCTCACCAATAGCACTCTTCGTCTCATCCCTCATCAATAGCACTCCTCAATTTAAGCTTTAACATTAGCAGCCATTTCAACCCTGATCAATACCTCTCCTCATCTCAGCCCTTAATAATAGCACTCCTCTTCAAGCCCCATTTCAACCCTCAACAATAGCACTCTTCGCCTCAAGCACTCTTTGCCTCATCTCAGTACCACTCCTCATTTCAACCCCCATTATTAGCACTCATAATTTCAAGCCTCATCATTGTCTCAAACCTTAACGCTCTCAACCCAGTAGCACCCCTTGTCTCAACCCTAATCAATAGCACACCTCATCTCAAGCCTCACTAATTGCATTCCTCATTTCAAGATTCACTAAAATCACTCCCCATTTCAATCCTCATCAAATGCAGCATCTCAACCTTCATTAACAGCACTCCTCATTTCACCCCTCACCAAGAGCATCCCTGATCTCAACCCAGTAGCACTCCATGCCTCATCAATAAAAAAAATAAATGTGCGGAGATATAAGAGAAACAAAATCTTCAAGCACAATTCTCACATATATTTGTGGGTTTTTTTTTCCACAGCACACTCAAGTATTTGCATAAAATGCTAAATATCATCTCTCTCTTTCTCATTCTTCTCCTTCACAGCCTTTCTGTCAGTCTGACTCTGGCAGCGGAACGATATCCTGGCAGCCATTACAGTGTGAGGAAAACACAGTCACGATACGCCGCTCACGCACTCATTCCTGATGACTGCTCTGTCAGTGGCAATTATTATGCACACACACAGACTCACACACACACACACACACACACACATAAAAAGAAAGGGAGCAGTAAATGGTAAGCAGTATGTGAGAAATGTGGCAAAAAAGCAGCTGTCATTTTGTTTATCCATAAACACTTCTGTAATGGATTACAAGCAGGTGAAGGGGGAGAGAGAGTGTTAAGGCCACCCCTGCTGCATGAGTGATTTAGCGAAGGTTCGCCAAAGGAACCCTGGGTCACTTTCCACTGCTCTTAACCAGCCCCTGTTCATCAAAGCTGCCTTGCCAAATCTGCTGAACAAACACCAGATGAAATTAACAAACACAGGCAGTGTTAGTCATCTTTGGTGTCTCTTGTGATATATCAAGTGATATAACACAAAAACTGTACTTCACTTTCCATGAATATGAGCAGAAAATGAACTGAACTGAAATGGACAGTGATTAACCTTACTAAACATTCAGGAAAATTAATTATCAGTAGGAGTGAACTCTATTATCCATGTAGCATAAGAGCTTTGTATGTTTGAGTTTGTGTAACTATGGGGATTCTCAGTAGTTCTGTACAAATGCTCTGCTTACAGTGAAATATGAAATCAATTGACAACCAAGCAGTCTGTGTATTATGAGAACAAAAACATGTTTTCAAGACAGACAGAAAACACAGAAAATTCACAGTGAGGGGCTACTATCCAAAGGGTGTACATAGATGCAGGGCCATTTAACACATTAGGTGGTACATTTGGTAAGAATGTGAATCATATCATTCTTACTACCACTAAATTATTTCTCATCAGAGTTCAGATATAGGTTTGGTGTTATTCATACAGTAAGTTCATGGACTGCGATTGTATCATATCCTCATAATAAAAAGGTTATACTATCATAGTCATTGGTCATGTTCCCTATATGGTATTATTTCATGACTTTACATTCACAACTTTACAAGTTTTCAGATAATGAAAAACAACAGATTGTTACTAACAGATTGTATTCCAACGGCCACTTGTGCCATCTCTTCTACACTCAACTCTTTCATTCTCTCTCTCAGTTCAGGTACGTAGGGTAACATATCATAGGTAGCACACAACAGGTATACCTACAAGGATAATTTTATGCTGTTTTTGGGTTAATGTTTAAAGGTTAGCTTTGCAGTCACTTTGATGGTGAAATGGCTCATAACACGGGCGAATGAAGGCTGTTCCGCTCACAGAATATGCTAAATGAAAACAGCAACACACACAAACACACACACACAAAGTGCTCCTGCTACACTCTTTCCTGATTGGTCACTTTTTAATGGGCAGTGGTGGGGAACCACCTACAATCACACACACACAGTTGAGAAGTTACACATGACAACGGAGAGGTCAGCATCACAAAACACACTTGTAAGCTTGATAAATCACAAATCTTTCTATTTTAACATCAGAAAACCAAGCAACATTTCATTCCTTCTACGCTCCCTTTTATGTAAATTTCCAACCTTGTGTCTGCAATAAAAAAAAGAAGTGTAAAATCTAAAACAAACTCAAAGCACTGGAAACGAAATGTACTGAGCAAGAGAATAGAGTGTGCAGAGGACTACATTCCTTCAGGTCAGGACTAGCTGAGAGTGATGACAACAGCCTGTGAATGACACCATTAGTTTCTCCTGATGAGAAGCGGCGCCTTGAGCTCATAAAAGATTCAGTGAGGATAGAGGTGCTAGGAATGACGCTGGTGTGCGTATGGGGTGTGTGTGGGGAAGGGGGGGGGGGGGGGGGGGGGGGGGGTAGGTGATGTGTGTGAAGCAAGAGAGAGAGATATATATATGGAGTAAAAATAGAAAAAAAGTGACATTCAGTGCACAGAAGCAGCAGCATTGTATAGAACAACACACAGCACAATCCAGCCAGGGTGTAGAAGGCAGGGAGAGGAGAGGTTATCCTTTCACTTGGTTCAGTTCAGGCAGTCATCATTAAACTGAGATAGAAGTCAGCAGCCCTAGAAAACACGCACACACGTGCGCGCACACACAAACACACACACACACACAGACACGCACACACAAACACACACCCCTACACATCTATGGAGTCTCTTGGGAAACTGTCAGTGGCTTGTTGGATTCCAGATGCTTGTTTTGTGATGGTGCCCTGATTTCAATGCTGCTCTTACAATGCAGCACACTTAGTCACCTCTGCATGACACCCGTCAAAAGCACGACTCTGCCGCATCACCTGCACCACCCACAGCAGTCTGCACAGACGGGAGGGCAGACATATATTTTTCATCTGTTTTTAGTATTTATAACAAATGCATTAGGAAATATGCTATATAAGTAATTGCATGTATATGTCCTACTGCACTGTATGTGGTCTATCAACAGATGATAAGAGCATATGTTGCAACCAAATATTACATAATTTATATTTCATTATATTGTAGAAATACTTATATTAAAATAGAAAATAGAATATTTTCTTATTTCATTGTAATTTTATTTGTATATCTATTTTGTACATTTCTCTAGTTTTTGCTAGGACCAAAAGGTAATAGTTCATGTAGCTTATGACATCACCAGTGAGTGCAAGTGAGGACCATGTGATACTTCATGAAAAGTGTGTTTCTTTGAGGGGGGTCGACACATATGGAGATGTTGCCATGGAGGATCTCTGAACTTTATTGCTGATAAAGATCAGCGTGAAGCATGTGGTATAAAAATACTGATGGCAGCTGGCTAAAACGGTGTTCTCAGATACGGGTGAGCCACAGGAGGAAAGAGAAACAGACAAAGAGGATGGAGAAAGAGATGACAGGGGTCAGACTGAGACCGAGTGTGGGAGAGAGGAGAGGAGAGTGTGAATGTGTGTGGGAGTCTTTGTGTGTGTGTGTGTATGTGTGTGTGTGTAAGAGACAGAGAGAGAGAGAGAGAGAGAGAGATCAGTTTGTATGTGTGTGAGAGAGAAAAAACGAGTGAGAGTGAAAGTGATTATTGGGCCTGTCAAAGGCGCCAAGTGCCTGAGAAAACAATTACAGGTCTCGGACAGGTAGTCTTGCGGGAGTTTTAAATAGCAAACAGGCCAGACCAGAACAAGATCCTTCCTCTCTTTAGCAACTGGCTAGATGCACAAGTGAGCCCTGCATCTAATAGCCTGAAATAATAGCTTGGAAGAGCACACGGTGTAGTTCTCATTTGGATTTCAGCTACCACTGCCTCCTATATATCACCCCTGCTGAGGTCTCTAATATGGCAAATCAATGACTATTAGCGATTAGTGGCTTGACTGTTTTGCACAATTTTGAGACTTCGGAGAGCTGTGAAAGAACCAGCATAGCTTGACAGTCCATTGAGTAGTCTCACATCGGTCAAGAGTATTTAGAATTGGGATTCTAAAACTAAACATCTGTCCTTAGACAAACTTTGTGGAATGCCTTGAAGTGTCACTACCACACAGGCACATTATTATCGACTTGTATTGAAACACAAGTTGCTGCTGCAATGTAGTATAGAGATGTACTGTACAGTAGTACAGAAACAATCACTCCAGTGGATATGAGCAACACAGAGCGTGAAGTCAAAGGGATTTTTCATTCTTTTGCTATTTCTAGGTCATTTACTTAAAGGAATACAAAAACAACACAGCATCTTAACCAGCATATTGTATATCAGCATTTTGTATTGTTAAATGCATTTCTCTGGCAAAGATGTGCATTGTTTCACTTTTTGCCCATGGGCCATTGGGGGAGATGATCACTTCTCCTCTCTGTTGGAGGCCATCAGTGCAAGCTTATGGAGTGGAGAAAGGGTTTGTTTTAAGGCTCTTTGCGCAAGGAATTATTCGATCTGGCAATCTCTCTGTGTTGATGGCACCCAACCCAGTTTCTGGCAGTATTGGTGGGATTGTTGCCTCCCTCTGCCCATCAGGACGCGGAGTGTCCCCGTCTTTGATACCGCTGCTGGTGCAGCTAGCACGCCAGTGTGAGACATGACACCCAGACTTGAAAAGAGTCAATAAACCCACAGGAGATAAGCTATTGCTACGAGAGGAAAAACAATTTGTCCAAATGCCGTCTCTGACAACACCCAGGGGTGGAACCGCCGTGTTGTTCTGGCCCATGGAGAAACATCAGTACTTTATTACAAAACAGAGAATGCCTTGTTATCACTCCGCAAGAAAGCAATTCAACAAATTACACCAAATTCACTTCCAGGTTCAGTAATATTCTACCATTCTCTCAGTAGTGTAAGTTGTAGTACTCAGTAGTATAACAACCAAACATCTACAATCATAAAAAAAATGACTTTATATGGAATAAATCTTCATTTGTGTTCAATGTCAGCTACCTCTGGGCACTTCTCCACTGTATTAGACTGTTTGTGTATAGGGTTTTCTATTTCCACTGCATGTGTATGGGGTTCTCTATCTCTACATGTGTATGGGGTTCTCTATCTCTACTGCATGTGTATGGGGTTCTCTATCTCTACATGTGTATGGGGTTCTCTATCTCTACTGCTTGTGTATGGGGTGTCTATCTCTACATGTGATAGATAGATAGATAGATAGATACTTTATTGATCCCCAAGGGGAAATTCAAGGTCCCAGCAGCTTAAAAAATCACACACAACATATACTACAGTTACTCAAAATAACAATAAAATACAAATACTGTGGGTAGAGATGCGCATGAATGTACTGAGGTACAGTATGGGGAGTGTGTCAAGGTAGTTGTGCAAATGAGACCAGTAGTGCAATAGTGCAAGGTTAAAAGTCTATTGACTAGCAATAAATATGTGCATATGTAAATTGACAATAAAAAATATCAGCATAGCAATAAAACAGTTCTAGTATAAGTATATGGACAATAAGATAACAATAAAATTAGTGCAAGGATAAGTCTGTGTAAGTCATATACATGTTCATGCATCAATCAAGTATGCAGGTCAAGTATGAAGTTACAGTGTGAGGAGGAGTTGTGCATGTGGCTAATGTAGCCAGTAGGGTCCCTAGTCAGTGTCAACATTACACAGTATTGTAGAGAATGTCTTGTAATTGTATAAGAGTGTTCAGGTGCAGATAGACTATGCAGAGAAGTCCAACTCTCCTTTTCCTTTCAGTGAAGCATTGTAGAGTTGTATGGCCCTGGGTACAAATGACTTTCTAAGTCTGTCTGTTGTGCATGTCAGGGAGCGTAGTCTCCAGCTGATCAAGCTCTTCTGCTGCATGATAGTGCTGTGGAGTGGATGACAGTCATTGTCCAGGATGTTAAGTTTGTAAGCTTGTTCAGGGTCCTCTTGTCTGATACTGAAGTGATGCACTCCAGTTCAGCTCCCACAACAGATCCAGCTTTCCTTACCAGCCTGTCCAGTCGCCCAGCATCCCTCTTCTTAGTGCTTCCTCCCCAGCATGCCACTGCATAGAAGAGGACGCTGGCAACAACAGACTGGTAAAACATCCAGAGAAGCTTGCTGCAGACGTTGAAGGACCGCAGCCTCCTCAGGAAGTACAACCTGCTCTGCCCCTTCTTGTAGAGTGCTTCTGTGTTGACTGACCAGTCCAGTTTATCGTCCAGATGTATCCCCAGGTACTTGTATGTTTTCACCACCTCCACATTAACCCCCTCTATGGTGACTGGCACCAGGACGGGCTTGGACCTCCTGAAGTCCACCACCATCTCCTTGGTCTTGGCAGTGTTGAGTTGTAGGTGGTTGAGTCTGCACCATTGCACAAAGTCCTCCACCAGGCTCCTGTACTCCTCCTCCTGCCCATTCCTGATACAACCCACAATTGCAGTATCATCTGAAAACTTCTGCATGTGGCATGACTCCGTGTTGTAGCAGAAGTCAGATGTGTACAGGGTGAACTTGACTGGAGAGAGCACTGTTCCCTGTGGAGCTCCGGTGCTGCTGATGACAGTATCAGATAGGCAGTCCTTCAGTCTGACGAACTGTGGCCGCTCCATCAGGTAGTCTGCAATCCAGGAAACCAGGTGGGCATCCACACCCATCTTCAGGAGCTTGTCACTCAGTCTGGGGGGTTGGATGGTGTTAAAAGCACTGGAGAAGTCAAAGAACATGATTCTCACAGCACTTTTCTCCTTGTCCAGGTGAGTGTGTGTCCTGTGTAGGAGGTATGAGATGGCATCGTCGACGCCCACTTTCTCCTGATAAGCAAACTATAATGGGTCTAGTGCATGGCGCACCTGTGGCCTAAGTATCCCCAGAACCAGTCTCTCCATGGTCTTCATCAGGTGTGATGTGAGAGCGACTGGCCTGAAGTCATTAAGCTCACTTGGGTGTGGTTTCTTTGGGACGGGAATGAGACATGATGTCTTCCACAGTGCTGGGACTCTCCCGAGGTGGAGACTCCAGTTGAAGATGTGCTCCAGTGGCTCTCCTAGTTCTGCAGCACAGGTTTTAAGTAGTCTTGGACACAATCCGTCGGGCCCGGCTGCTTTCCTGGAATGGAGTTTCTTCAGCTTCAGCTCTGACAGCTGTGTATGGGGTTCTCTATCTCTACATGTGTATGGGGTTCTCTATCT